>CM044009.1:3615544-3833044 GCA_024085815.1 Flaveria linearis | reverse complement strand
CCATCATCACCATCATCACCATCACAGAATCACCATCATCACAATCAAACCATCACACCATCAAAAATCCAACATCAACACCATCATCACCATCCATCACATCACACATCACCTCACCACCATCAACCATCATCACCATCATCCCCATCATCACATCAATCACCATCATCACCATCAGCACCATCATCACCCATCAACCATCATCACAAAAACACAAACAATCACCATCATCACCAAACCATCATCAAATCACCATCATCCACCATCAACCATCATCACATCAATCACCATCATCACCAGCACCATCATCACCATCATCACCATCACACCATCATCACCATCATCACCACATAACCATCATCACATCAACATCATCATCATATCATCAACATCACACCATCATCATCACCATCAGTTCCTTAGGTTAATCATAAGAAAATCGTTGGTGTATAAACTATCACATCCAGATTCTAATCATCTCATCAAGTGAGTATTCATATCCCCTTTTTATATCATTTCTTATTTGGGGGAAATCATGTGATACAATATATTCATCATGATATTCTATTGTTATTTCATTCTAAATTCAATTCAAGACAGGTATGTTATTACTTGCAATTATGTGAACATACTATGATAACTGGACGACAGTAAACCCTAATTCAATCAATCAATCAATCCTGGTATCAACGTAGATCTACTGGTTTGGATAACCCCCCCATATGAATAGTCGAGTGGTGATTGTGCCAGAGGCAGGAGTTAATCTATGGTGTATGTGTGGAGTCTATTATATGCAAGTGTCAAGTCAAGGGTTGTTATTGTGTCGGTTTATCTATATGCTTTACTATTGCAATATAAGTCTTAACGTTACCTTGTGATTGGATTATTCTCAATCAATCAATCAATCTATATGTATACTCAAACTGTGATTACTCACCAGCTAATTCGTTAGCTGACTTTATTTTCTCATATGATTTCAGGTTAAGCAAGTTAGTGGACTTCTACATGCTCATATAAGACCCGGACTTAGTCAAAACAAAGAAATTACTATTTGTGACTTTAACTGTTGTATTTGTATCTGTTAAATTCATGTTATTCTGTAATCTGATTTTAATATTATTTTCACTATTAGACAATCATGAGTTATGAACAATCAATCATTCCCTCGTCCGCTCCGATGACTCCGCCGTCGGTCGGGGGTGTGACAGATTGGTATCAGACCCATGGTTATAGGGAATTAGGTTATTAGAATGGAATGACCTAGACTATAACTAAGTACGTTTACACATGAAGTCCTCTCATGTATTTTATATGCTTAGATAGGATTTTATGTGCCTTACATGTTTATACTTGATTATGTTTATTATGCCTTATGTGATTCTTCTTATACTTTGAATCTTATCAATATACACAAAATCTTAAATCATATTCTAAGGCATTATGTGCCTAATTCAAGTGATTTCAAACTCCAAACTCGATTGTTATTCATGGTTTTCAAATTCATCAAAGTCTGTGTCTTACAACTTGAAACATGCTATGCTGGAAGAGTGGGATGCCTGTATCTCGGGTGTTCTGTCTAGGCAAGGTATTCGTGTAAATCCAACCAACCGATGGATCTGTCTACCTTACCTGGGAACCCTCGGGATGAGTATCTGCTTATAGTACGCATGTCTTCAATGAGGTTGTGTGTTAGACACACTTTGATTAGTCAACGTATTCGCTTTGATTTACGAATCAAACGATTACACACGGAACATCTCATTGTTATTATGCCAAATTCCTGATTGTCGTTTTCATAGCTCATATATCCAATTCTCATAAAATATCTTAATGATATTCCAGAATGTCTTCTCATCAAATCCGTTCACGGCCTAGAAACTCTGGCCGTAAGATTGCTGCTATTGTAGCACGTGAAGTTACTGCGGTCATCCCAACTCTACTTTCCATTTGAACCAAGGCAACAAGTTGTTCAAAACCCAACTGCACCAAACCCTCCCCAAACTTGTACTTACAAACATTTCAGTTCTTGCAATCCCACTAAGTCCAGTGGAACTGAAGGAGCTACTGATTACTACAGTGGTTCGAAAGCATCGAGAACACTTTCCTAAACAGCGAATGCCCTGAAAATCTAAAAGTCCGATATGCCACAAGTGTTCTCCAGAAACGTGCACTTACTTGGTGGAACGGAGAGAAACGAACCCGTGGAACTGAAACTGCTCTAGCCTTAACATGGGCTGAAGTTAAGGAGCTCATGACTAAAGAGTTCTGCCCAAGAAACGAAGTCCGAAACTAGAAGCTGAGTTCTGGGAGTTAACCCAAGACAGTGGCGAGAACCTAGCATACACTAACCGATTCCACGAACTGAGCCTTTTGGTACCGCACCTTGCTACCCCTACCTCCCGAGCCATCGAGAAATACATCGGTGGTCTACCCATGCGGATTCAGGATACGGTGCTAGGAAGGAATCCTTCGACACTAGAAGATGCTATTAGGCTGGCTGCACAACTAACCGATAATCATATGAAAGCTGTTCTTTAACCAGGAAAGGATCAAAGAAGAATACCGGTAAACTTCCTAACGAACCCGTCAAATCCGACCAAGCCGAGCTTTCCAAGGACAAGAAGAGGAAGGCTCAATCTCAAAACTTTGCTGTAATTACCCCTGCTGTACCAATTAATCAAGTCCCTCTAACTCGTCAACCAGCGGTAAACAACCAATCACTAATGAAAAAGTCATACGCTGAACCCTATCCGCAGTGTAACACTACAGTTATCACCATCCCGCTAACATTCAGTGTCGTCAATGCACAAACTGTGGTCGTTTGGGTCATACATTCAACGTGTGAAGGAGTGCTGCTAAAGCTCCGACTAATGCACCAGTTCCACCAACATCCTTCTGCAATTACCCAGGGTCGTGTATGCTATCAATGGTGATCCGAACCATTTTCGCAATCGATGCCCTCAACTTGTCAGCCTATTTCTACGACTCAAGGACGTGCTTTCACACATTAATGCTCAACAAGCTCAAGCCACCAATGATGTGGGTGTGAATAATTCTTGTCCTTGATTTCGTCTTCCTGATTTAATTCAAGATTTATAATCGTGATTTCCTTTTGTTATATTGATGTAATTTGAAAATTTCTAAATTTCTAATTAAGATATTTTTCCTTTCGTTGTTAAGTCGAACTTTGAACCGTTTGCACCGTGGGAGATGCAAGAGTTTGCAAGTCAACCTATGACTAAGGACACTCGAATCTCCTAAATGATTTTATCATCAAAACAGGGGTGATTCCCTTACTTTGGTGATGAATCTTTATTCATTTCATAAAGGTTTCCAATGATGTTTTTATGAAATTTCATCCTCCGGATTAGGGTGATTTTCTTATCTCGAGGACTGACTTCAATTATTTACTTTGGAATTTACATTTCACAAATGACATGATCTCACCAAAATAGGATTGAAACCCGTACTTTGGTGACAAATTCAATCTTCGATTGTTTTCTTGGAGCCCAATCATCAAGATACGCGTGAAATCATACCTTGATGATAATATCATTCTTATGGATTGTATATTCTCAAATGAAACGACCTCATCAAAGTAGGAGTGAATTCTGGATTTTGATGAAGAAGTTTATCTTGTTATATTTTGTTTTGTAAAATTCATCGTTAAGATAGGAGTGAATCCCTCACCTTATGATGAGTTACCTCGTCTTATTTTTATGGATCCTCAACATGAGTTGGGACCGAACTTTTTGGATTGGTAAGCTAGTGGTCATACCTTGAGAGTACACCATCAAGTTAGGGGTGAAAACCACCCTTGATGACTATTCTCATTTCTTGATCTTCAACTTACCAAGGTTGTAATCAAGTGACGAGAAACATGAAGTAACTTGAAGGGTGAAAACATAGTGTTTCGACCTCTCAAGCCAAAGCATGATCTCTGAACTTGAAAGAGACGCGATCGTTTAGGTTGATTTTGTTTCCAAGTTTGGAGCATTTAAATTCTTAAAACGATTTCTTTCCCTTTATTCTCATGTTTTGATTTGATCTATCTACATCAAACCATTTATTCCTTATCTATCGACTTTCATTGTAAGTTATCATCAAAACCTGATTACGTGATGGTAGTCTTCCTAAACAATCTTTTGTCAATAAATATATTATCTCTAATCGCAATGGTCGCTTCATCTCTCGTTTCTGAAAAACTCTCCAATCAGCACTCGAAACTCAACTGAATCTTAGTACCGCCTATCACCCCGAACCGCCGGTCAGACTGAAAGAACGATACAAACCCTCGAGGATAACTCCGGGCTTGTGTCATTGATTTCAGTGGATCGTGGGATTCTCATCTTCCGTTGATTGAATTCTCTTACAATAACAGTTACCAGACCAACAGATGGCACCATTTGAGGCCTTGTATGGTCTGAAGTTGGTGAATCACAGATTACTGGTCCGGAATTGATACAAGAAACAACCGACAAAACTCATAAGATCCGTGATAACTTGGTCGCTGCTAGAAATCGTCAAAAGCATTATGCTAGTAAAAGACGTAAACCCATGGAATACAAGTTGGTGAACTCGTACTTCCTAAGGTATCACCTTGGAAGGAAGTGATCCGTTTTGAAAGAAATGGAAACTAGCACCTCGTTATGTGATTTCATTCAAAGTGCTTGAGCGAATTGGGAAAGCGGCCTACAGCTTGAACTAACCCAAGAACTCAGCAACGTTCATCCTACGTTTCAAACCTCAAGAAATGTCTTGCCGATGAAAATCTCCACATTTCACTCGACGAAGTCTAGATTGATGAATCTATGCATTTTATTGAGAAACTGTGGAAATTATGGATCGGGAAGTCAAACAACTCAAACGTAGTCGAATACCGATTGTCAAAGTCCGCTGGAATCTAAACGTAGCCCAGAGTTCACCTGGGAACGTGAGACCAAATGAAGTCCCAGTATCCTCATCTTTTCGTTTCAGCCTCCTCGTGATTTAAATTTCGGGACAAATTTTCCTAAAGCAGGGGAGACTGTAACATCTCGTATTTTACGATAATTAATAATAATAATAATGTTTAATAATAATATAAAGTTAATAATAAAATAATAATAATAATAATAATAATAATAATAATAATAATAATAATATAATATATAATTAATAACCTTTTTACATCAAATAATAACCTTTCAAACATTAGGGGTTAAAATGTAATTTTTTTCTTAAAAAAAACTAAAAGAAAACATTGATTTGCAGTTGTAACTTTTAGAAACCACAGGAACCATTTTGTAATTTTTGGAAAAACAACCCAAACCACCCCCTACCCCGTCGGCCTATCCACCCGGCCAACAACCCCGGCGACCCTCCGGCGACCCTCCGGCGACCCACTATACCCCAATCAACGTGGTTTCCACTCAATTAATCATTCCCGCCAACATCTCGTGAAAGAATCGAACCCATACACCCTCTACGAATTTAAATTTGAGTGCGATTCAATCCGACCCAACTTTCGGTCGACTTTCCAACCACGATCGCACTAACACAGTATTACAATCTAATAATCGAAGTGGAAGGGCCCTTTATCTGTTTATAAGCTGTTAACATTCTCAATTCATTTGAAACAATCAAAAACACCATACCCGACATCCACTTTCGACCGCGACCTGCATCACACTCGAACAACACCCTTCGAACTTCAAACTTCGAAATTAACATAGGGCTTTGCTTCCAAATCATTATTCTAAGCTTCCCTAAAGTTTAATTTGATTACAATCACTGTTTGAGCATCAAACGATCATCAACCTGTGCCGCGACCTGTTCTTCATCGGGTTCAGTTCCAAATCGACACAATACGGGTAATTACACATACACACACACTCGATTTTTCATGAGGGTCAAAAGCCCCATGATTTCAATTGCCATCGAAGTCGAATTGGTGGTCAATTTGGTCCGGATTCGAACTAGGGCTCATATGGAATTGGGGTTAATCGAAAACTGTGTTTAAAACAATTAAAACCGAGAATCCATTGCGGCTTAGGCCCTTGGTTCACCGGTTCATTGTAACCATGTTATCCAGAGGTCCTCGGGTTCGACCCTGGGCCACCTCACACATTTTTTAGGCATTTTTAAGCTTTAAAAAATTCATAAAAATTTCTAAAAATTATAAAAATGTTTTTACAAACATTAAAAATTTTTAAAACCACCCAATTATTTTCTGAAATTATTTCAACATTTTATTTATTTATTTTATTATTTGTTTTAAATAAATGAAATAACTAGTTTAATTTTTCTTATAAAAATAAAACTTTAAACAATGGTTAACATCACTAAGTTATTATGGGTTCAATAATATCAATGTATTATTGTTTAAATCATAATTAAATATAAATTTTATATTTAAATCTTTCCAAAATCATTTTAATTCATTTAGTCATTTAAATAAATATATATTTTAATTAATTGACATATAATTAATTAAATTAATTATTTATTCTTTCTGCATTTTAACAATCAATCAAATGGTCAAATGTATTGGTATAATTATTCCTATATAATTACTTGAAGTAAATCTATTTTATTTCAATACATCCGAACTAAATAAATTAATAAATTTAAACTACCAATCAAAACCAAATGGAAATCTTAATACATTCCCAAATTCTCAAATCATTATTATTCTAATTTGAGACACCGTTCCTTAGGTTAATCATAAGGAATCGTTGGTGTATAAACTATCACATCCAGATTCTAATCTCATCAATCAAGTGAGTATTCATATCCCCTTTTTATATCATTTCTTATTTGGGGGAAATCATGTGATACAATATATTCAATCATGATATTCTATTGTTATTTCATTCTAAATTCAATTCAAGACAGGTTATGTTATTACTTGCAATTATGTGAACATACTATGATAAACTGGACGACAGTAAACCCTAATTCAATCAATCAATCAATCCTGGTATCAATGGTAGATCTACTGGTTTGGATAACCCACCCCGTATGAATAGTCGAGTGGTGATTGTGCCAGAGGCAGGAGTTAATCTATGGTGTATGTGTGGAGTCTATTATATGCAAGTGTCAAGTCAAGGGGTTGTTATTGTGTCGGTTTATCTATATGCTTTACTATTGCAATATAAGTCTTAACGTTACCTTGTGAATTGGATTATTCTCAATCAATCAATCAATCTATATGTATACTCAAAACTGTGATTACTCACCAGCTAATTCGTTAGCTGACTTTATTTTCTCATATGATTTCAGGTTAAGCAAGTTAGTGGACTTCTACATGCTCATATAAGACCCGGACTTAGTCAAAACAAAAGAAAATTACTATTGTGACTTTAACTGTTGTATTTGTATCTGTTAAATTCATGTTATTCTGTAATCTGATTTTAATATTATTTTCACTATTAGACAATCATGAGTTATGAACAATCAATCATTCCCTCGTCCGCTCCGATGATTCCGCCGTCGGTCGGGGTGTGACAGGCCATGCGGCGTCGCCGGAAACGGCAAGCCAAGCGACCATCGCCCTCCTCCCCGGAAGCAGAACCGCAACCGACCGTAAAAAAAACATATAAAAAGCTTTGAATAGAATAGTAATTCTTTAAATGAAAAGAAAAGAAAAAAAAACCCCTATCGACATAAGTCTTTAATTATATATAATATTGACGTATAGTTATACCAGAGAAATCTCTAATTTCATATTTGTAACATTTTGTTATTCTTATATTTTAAAAAGTTAAGTTTGCAAATGCAGGGGCGGACCTAGAAAATTTTTTCCTCCGAGGTCGGTTTTATTCAGTTTTCGAATAGACGTGTATATCTCAACTCAATGCTAGAATTATTGGTTCGGGTCGGGTCAGGTCACTCAAAACAAATTACAATCACATTATAAGACATTTGAAAAATATATGATTTCATTAGAAAGTAAAGCACATCAAATTTTATAGTTGTTGTTTATGTGTCTTCATCTCTTGAAAAATATCCACTACATCATCAATCGAAACCTTCTTAAAAACGTATTTCTCAATGTAACAAATGTAAATATTGTTTAAGGTATTCTTCTAAAAAAATTAGAGATATTAAAGAATGTTAATAGATTAATGAAATATGTGTTAGGTGTTTAGTTAAATAAATGAGCTTAGAGATTTTATACAAAATAAACCTATTGGTGATTATTCTGATATTACTTTTCTTAATTAAGTGAGTTATTATTTTAATTTTTAGTGGGTTAAACATTCCATAAAAATAGGTTTAACAGTCGTAATTTTTTTATAGGGGTCGGTATTAAAAATACACGGGGTCAATAAAAAATCATCGATACCCTTTACGCATAGGGAGGAAAATCTGCGGAGTCGGGTGACCCCTCCCCATCCTTCTTGAGTCCGCCCATTTGCAAATGCTCATTTATTATAAAAGCAATTTGAACAAATTTTAAGAACGCATAAGTAATTTTATATTTTGATTCAACTTTAATACATAAAACGGTTATATATAACAACCTAATTCACTCATTCTCTCTAGTCATTATGTACTACACATTATGTTGTTTTAGTAAATCTCTATTTACAAATGATATTATATTAACACGCCTACAATTTTGTATATTAATCATGTTATTTTATTTAAAAAAAAAGGTTTTCCTGCTAAAATTATATTTATATTTATTGGTACTTAGTTAATTTTATTAATAACTTGAGTAAATTGATGGTACTTTACTGAGAATACACTAAACAAATGGTACATATGTACTAACACAAGGTACAACACAACATAATAGCATTATATTTTTAATGGTGCATAAAATTTATAAAACTTCACCACAAGTCTTTTATGAGTGGTCGAGCAGAGATAAAGCTTTGACCAAAACGGGTATTATTTTATTGATAAATTACTAAATGTAAATATACTACTGATCGAGTTATTCTTGCACTATGCGTTATTAATGTTTTAAATAAAATAATAAATATGAATAAAAACAATCACATGACAAGGTAAGTATCGAAGTTGAGACTTAAGAACCAAGTGTTGCCTCTATGGACACAAAACTATCAATTATAGATTCTTGGTGATTTTTAACCCAAAGTAACCAAAGGTGAAAAGGTTAACTACATAAACTAAATAATCAACTTAACATAACATAAAATCTGAATAAACAATTTATTGGGGAAACTTATGACCTAGGAATATGATATTTCTTACTTATATTCACTAATTTAATGAACTTTACTCATGATATTGTTTTTTAAATAGCGTAATCTTTCGCTAAAGATGTATAATGTATAATTTGAGTAAATACTTGAAGCTCTAGATCCAATGACAACATACCCTAAGGTTCAATGCAATAAACCACCAACATATGTGTAGAAGTGCTAGAACAGACTAACTACTCGCTAAATACTCAAAATCTCATAGCCAGAGAAAGTTATATGTTATAGACACACGATAACCACTTTAGATTACAAAGCAAACCTTAATCCATCAATTTATGATTAGAACCGCCTAAACATTACCAAGAAGTTGTATTTTGTGCTAGCTGGCCTAGGGTTAACCTAAACTAGTGAATAAAAAAATTGTAACAAAGATTCAATCATTTATTCAAACCGAACATAGGGTAGCACACTAATTCAATGACTTATATTACTAAATTTGTCAATCACTTGCTGAGGTCTCAAACCTTAGATCGCAAACTAGAAGTCAACAAAATAAAAAGGTGTGTTTACTCACTACTAATGACACAACTATATGAACCGGTAACATAAAAAATGTAAAGTATTCAAACACATCATAATTAATAAAGTTCATAGTGTGTGTGTATGTTTTATAATTATAAACCATTTTTATCAATTTACAAATTCCGACACATCTTTATTAAAAAAAACAAGAATCTGGTTAAACTCTCGAACTCAAATAGCTAAAGTGATTAAACTGACCAATCTTACTAACCAACCTAACCAAAATCCCAAGACAGTTTTAAGGGTTTCACTCACCAATTTTTAGTGATACATTTCTCCGGTTATATAATTTTCTTATCTTTTTTAAACACATACAACTTTTCATTCAAGAAACAGTTTATTCCCGACTATATATGAAAAGAATATTAGCAAAGATGAATGTTTACGTATAGTTTTAACCAAAACACAAATTCCACCAAAGGAAGCACTATCGAATTTGTTATCCGATTATGGTTCATGCTAAAGGCAAATATCACTCTTTTTATATGAGGTGTAGGATCTAACAATGGTCTGATTTTGAAGTGCACCTTTTAAAAAAGTTATATTGTTTGTAAATCTAACGTTTCATGTTTCTAGTTTTTTGTTTTTTAAGTTCCTGTTATCTTTATACAACACAAAATGATGTCTACTCATAGAACTCAAACCCAAGCACTTCAAAAGTTTATCTTTTTTTATATTTCAAACACGGGTACATGTTAGAATTGCAAAAAAGATCATAATTAGTGAAATGTCATTCCCAACCACTTTATGAATTTCATCACTTTAGATTATACTTGAGGTTTGACGATCATGGATTACCAAAACCATTTGGCCACAAATCGACATATCCTCTCAACATTCCTATCCGTTTACTACTATTTTAACAAATATACTAAGGTGCTGTTTGTTTCTGAAGAGGTAAAACATCTGCAGTCTGCAGACCACATCTGCAGACATCTGTAGGAGAAGAGGTGGACCAAACCTCTGCAGTCTGTATTAAGAAGACTGTTTGTTTTGTAACGTCTGCAGACTGTTGAAATAAACTGAAATTAATTGATAACATGCACAACCAATAGCATCAAATAAAATCTAAACAAGATTCAAATGTCACATGAAAATATAGAAGTTCTAATTGATAACAAAGACGCAAAACATAAAGATCATAACCAAACACAAAACATCTATTCTTCTGCAGCAGATTCTCCACTCTGCTTGTTGTGCTTCCTTGCATACCTCTGGTTCCTCAAGAACTTGGGATCCATCTGTGCACCAAAAGCATAATTTCAATAAAATAACATCAAACACCATCACATCCAACCCTTAAACAGGAACCATATAAGCAGCAGCACCCAAAACAGTCGAAAAAACACGATACTCTTATCCTGCTTCGACGAAAAAACACGATACTCTTATCCTGCTTACATCCCAAAACAGGTCCACAATCAAAGTATTCAATAATATGCTTCAAATTTTCTAACAATGTTTGAAACAAGATTACCATTTGAAAGCAAAAGAATTATAAATGACGTCAATCTTTAACATAAAATGCAGATCTTAACATGTCTATTAACCAATAAACAAGCAAATTCAATCTTAACATCATCAACAAGATCAACATCTATATACAACAGATAGATAGACCACAACAAATGATCATAGAGTTCATAAGATCAACATCAACCACCAGAACAAGATCAACATCTATATACAACAGGTCCCCAAATTGAGAAATGCATACATACCTCATGTCCATCGCCACCACCAGAACTCGAAGAACTCGAAGAACAACCTCGATGACTCATCGCAGCAGCAGCAGCAGCAACCGCCATGGATCTCCTCCTCCTGTCTTCTTCATACTCAGGATCATCCGTAGGCAACTCGAACCGACAAACAGGACACGAATTCTTCAAACTCAACCACTGAACATACAATCACCATGATAAACATGCCCACACTCCAATTGCTTCACAATCTTCCCCTCATTGTTGAACCACACCATCTTTACACACAGCACAAATCTCACAATCAGTTGATTCAACTTCAACTGTACGCAATCGTGCAACCGATGATTTCGATGCCGGTGGAGCGCCTCTCCTCCCGTCGGTGTCGCTCTCAGCTAGGGTTTGTAACAAGGCTTCGTATCATCATCGTCTCCTTCGTTTTGATCATCATTATCATCAAATCCAGCTCTAACCGGATCTCGTTGATGCGGATCCTGTTCATATTCGTCGATTGACGTTTCTTTCTCCATCCATCGAGCTCGATGCGGAGGTAATCGTGGTCACCGGCGGTGGTGGTAGTGGTGGTGGTGGCGGTGGTTGTGACGGTGGGTTGAGATGAGGAGGAATCTGGTGGGGGCACAGGGGTTTGTATGGTGGCAGTGTGGAGATTTGGGGTTGAAATGTGAAGAAGAGGTGGGAAGATCTCTGAAGACTTTAGTCCACCTCTTCTTGGGGAAGAGGTCACGCAGACCTTTTCTAATGAAATGTCTTCAGAAAAACAAACACTCTGCAGACCATAAACGTCTGTCCGCCTCTTTTTGGCGCAGACAAAAGAGCTTCAGAAGCTCTTTTGTAGAAAAACAAACACCACCTAAATGTAAAGAATACGATCACATATTTTACTCTAGCTAACATATATTCAAATGGTTCAACTATGTGAAATCAAAAATTCCACTTGTATATGCCATAAGCATATTATTTGCATATTCAATACACCAAATTAACATAGTTTGTCTAGATCTTACCATCAATTAATCCCTATCTATGTTTCTTTAAGTATTTGCCCATTAAAAGTCGAACATATTGCAAATTAACAATAGTATTCAACCCATTTCACTATATATATACAATTTCAAACAACCCAAATTAACTTTGAGTATTTATTATGCTTTATAATTTCTTTATTATTTAACCAGACTTAACATATATTTGAGTCATTAACTACATACACACTATTTTTAACCCTTTGCAAGTAACACTTCCATGTCATACCTCAAACTTCCCAACTTGGGTATAGAACCCCATCTTCACTTCAAGTAAATATGCATAAGGGTGAAGCATCAAGAGGGTTTCTAACAACTTCAACAGTTTAAGTTAGTCATTGAATCAACATAGATTGTAAATTTGACAAGCCATTTTTTGTCTCATTTTCCCCATCCTTTGCGAGCACGCTATACACACACATGCTTCGTCTGTCTGTCTCTCTCTGGGTCTTCGTCTCTTTTTGTTCTAGAAAAAGGTCCAAGCTTCCCGGCTCCTGTCCTCCCGTCTTTATTTCTTTTTTTTCGAATTTGAAGTTTGACAGCATGCCCATTTAGCGTCTCATGATTTCCCTTGGTTACCCATTTGACGCGAACTTAACTTCTATTCATTTTGACCGCTTATTTGACTTTGTTTGATCTTTAAACGATTACCTTCATAATATTGATATATAATCTACCATACTCACGATTTCTTAATTTCTTCCATTTCATAAATAATAATATCAAATAAAACATTAATTAACCTAAAAATATAGGACGTTATGAGATGAGTGGAGTGATGGACACTACACCAAATTAAACCTTAAAGTATTTTTGTAAAGTAATTCTTTTTTAACTTCTAGGTAAGTTGTGACTTATTTTAAATTGTGGATGACAAGAAAGGGAAGGATGGCATCTCCTTTATATATGTAGGGTCTAGTTGGTATTATTTGGTAGACAATCATTAGATCTCACATTGCCCTCCTCTTGTTGTAGAACACGATACATACCATCTCAATTATATACGCGTTACTCTTAACTCAACACGTGATTTTTTACCCTCGGGTGTAAACAGTATCAAGTTGAACTTGAGTTCAACTCGTTTGATTTACAAGAGCTCAAAACAGACTTGTTTAACTAAAAAATTGTTTATAGCTCGGGTCGTAAGTAGTTTTTTAATCATTAAGATACACTCAAAAGATAAGCATGAGTGATCAAGATTTTACGCGTTTAAGCACATCTTCAAGCAAACACGATCTTTGTACATGTAGCCTGAACTGATCATGGTTAAATTATAAACACTAAGTTATGCTATGCCGGTGCTACTCACGTGATAGATTGATCATTGAACGATGGTTTGGTACAAGCAATGAAGCATAGTGTACAAGCTTCTGCCGCAGTTTTTCCTTTATTTTTAGTTTTTTACCTTTCTCGATTTAGTATAAGTAGTGATAATAATAATAATAATACTAGTCTAAACCAAATGAAATCGATATCTATGTGATGGTTCACGCCTCGTTTTATAATCTAGCTGGTGCTCCCCCCCCCCCCCCCCGGGCGGGGTCTTGTTATGTTTGTTTTACTTTTATACGATTTCTAACGCCAATCATACCTTTGTTTAATTTTTCTTAACGTCCATTGATATTTTTAATCTTTTATTTTCAACCTTTTATAAAAAAAATTAAAGTTAGGTTATTTGAGTGCATCAACGCTCATACGAGTTCTAATCAACGTCTTTGTCACGACACGCGGGATTTGCGTTGCTTGTTTATTTACATCTGGATATGGTCTATGATTTTTACATATGATTGGTGTATATCATCATGATCATTTTAAGTGTCCACAATATGATTGATTGACATGTTTTATCAATTTTCTTTTGGTTTACAAAATTAGGTGTCAAGTCCCGTTTTCTAAAGTCGGGTCACAACCTTATCCGATTCATGCTAAGGTGATAATGATCTTACCAAGTAATGCACCTTTTGAGCTTGATGTTGATTTCATAACATTGATGATTATGAAGGAGATATTGCGCGTATTTTGCATCGTTTATTTTACACGCATGGTCATATACTCGTATGCTATGCCAGCTTCGTAAATATGAGGAGATGTGGTTTGTACGTTGTAAAAATAGATATGTACATGCGGCATTATGTGTTTTTACGTTTTACATGTTACATACAATATAACAATATATTTGCAGTATATGTGAGACAAAAGTGCGGCAATAAAACCGAATTTGTCGGGGGCGTAGACATACTATAAAATATAAAGTTATAACTCTACAATAAATGCGAGGCGGAGAAATGAGATGATAGATATGAACTTGTTTTGGGTTCTAAGAAGCGAGCTACTCATGGTAAATGATAGCGGCTCGGAAAAAAACTCGAATCAAGTAAAGTTTTAATGATCTAGGGGCCTTTTTACGACGAGCTTGATTAACTTTCAAGTCTATTCGTTATATAAATATAAAAGCATTGACATAATATATCTGGTGTGTCCCATCAATTTATCTTGTACAACTTACTCATAGTGCATGTGTGTGTACACAAACATCAATTGTATACCGTTGAATAACTGATAGGGAAGTTTGTCACTTTGAGATTTATACTTTTAAATTCAAATATGTATTTTAAAACATCATATGTATGACCATGAAATCTTATTTTCCACAAAGATCTTAGACAACATTATTACTTCGAAATATCATGTTTATTTTATAAAATCTCAAAATACAATATAAATAAGTCTTAAGGAAATTAATAGATGCATAAAATACAAATGTCATGCAAAAATATAAATATGTAATAGTTAAATTTTTTTTTCAACCAATGATGTTTATATCAAATACTTACAATAAAGAGACATGTAAACGGGCAACAAATTATGCCGCAACCCCTTTTTAAATAGCGAAACCTAGCCTACTAAAAAACAAAACATTGGCCCTTTGGGTAGAAACATTGTTATGGATGACCTGTTGAATCTGATTCAGGAAGTTCACGGCCTGCGGGGCTAGGAAACCAAAGGTATCAAAGGCCAATGGAATAAAAACATGTTGATTCTCAAGACAAGCTTTCTCATGTCTAGTGACCTTTGATGATTCCGCCTTCAACGTCGCCTATCCCGCAACAAACCCATTTTTCCTTAGCCCAACCAAAGGAGATACCACGGAAGATCCACGCAAGTGTGTTTCCCCCGTGCCCACCCAAATACAAGAACATCAGCTGGGCGCAGAGTAGACCTACCCTCTCGCGGATCCGTAAGAAAGTTCACGGGAGCTTTCTTTTTGGCTGAAATTACTGCCCGCTTAAGGACATCGCAAACGACATCCCTAACCAAATCATGCATGTAGTTATGAACGGAAAAACCAAACTGATGGTGCAGTTGAAACTTTTTAATAACGGATTTGTGGTTAATCGGATCAACGTTAAGACCAATGTTTATACTTTTATAATGATATGTATGTCAAACTTTTGCCATATTTTTTCTATAAACAATATATAATCTGTCATTAACTCTATTTTATAAATTAAAAAGCTTTGTTACTATGTTTTACACAATATATAATTGAATTTATTAATTGATATTAGCCTGAGGTTACACGTTCAAAATCGAAGGTTAACCAAGTAACTAAACATCTTTTCCAATAATCAAATCGACCGAATTGTTTATAACCAAAACAAACCAAGTTATAAAAAGCTAAAAACCAAAACACCAAATATAGGCTTGGTTTTAACACATAACCAAACCGAATCAACCGAACGATCACCCAAGTTTAAAATGTCCTTTGACTAGCTGATTGATCCATATATGCTTCTTATGCTTGTATTACTAGCTTCTTTGCTTGTACCATAGGTTAATACCTTTTCCTACTCATGAGCATGAAGTCTTAACATCTTTATGGGTGTGCCTGGATGCAAGGAAAGGATAATGGGCCAAGTTCAATACTCTTTTAGCTTTTAGACCACTCAATCAGTGCTTTAAGCACTTTAGTTCACTGGTACCTTAGTTATATAATATTTCTATAAACATGATATATAATGCTTTAGACCTCATGAATGCTATATACATTCATCATTTGTTTATGTGTTTATCTAGCATTTTTATAATTACTTCAATTACCATAACACATTTATGTTTAATCATGATCATAAAACTTTGGCCCTACCTGACACAACACATTTTTAGACATATGGATAATGAATTTTATTAGAACTCGAAAGTCAAGCGTGCCTGCATAAAAATAATACCATAATTTAGAACTGTCCGATAAATCCTTATCGCCAAAAATAAAGTCTTACACTACGGAGGAAAAGTAAAAACATTATGATTCTTGAGGGCAAGATGTTACAGATGATTTTAAACGAACAAGCTAGAGCGCGCTCTAATTGTTCTTCTCGGTTCTTGCGGGTAGTGGCGGTAACACCGCCGAAGGTGGCCGGTAGAGGAGGGATGATTGTATATGAAAGTGACTCATATTATTATGAGGATCAACAATCATTGGCAGGTAAAATAGAATTTACCTTCACTTATTTGATTTTTCACCCAAGAAATGATAACTTCCACCATTGGTACAACTTTGATTAGACAACACCAAACAAACAACCCATTTTAAAGTGAACCTCTCATGCACCTCTAATTGGAATAATGCAGCAAACAGCCCTCAACTTTTCAGTGTTTTCACCTGGATATTATTATTAAAATATTAACACAAATAAAATAGTACAAATAAAAACTTTAAAAGCACTGCCAGATCCATCTACCCACCCACCATAAGGAATTTCTCAAATTATAATATTTTCATTGACTTTTATCATTAACAAACTAGATGTTGAGTATAGACCCTATGGAAATATTTCTATAGGTATAGATTGTATGCATATGCACACACACATATATATATAAATATAAAACTGTTAACTTTATTTTATTTTATAATACACACACATATGTGATATGTCCCACCTGTTAATTGTACTTTTGTTAAGTCTTGTATAATTATTATTGTAGAATTTATTTGATGGCAGAATCTGTAAAGAAAAATGTAATCTTGTGGTACACAATTATCCCCACTCTACTAACCCAGAGCCCATGGGGCCCATAACAGCTGGGTGAAAACCACAACAAAAATGACCCTGAGGTACACTAACCTTTAACTGGCTTCTGGTGTGTATTTTGAACTGACAATTATAATGGACCTTTGTATTGCTATGGTCCATCTATAAAATAATGCAACTTCTTTTATTGTGTGCAGAGACTTTATTCAAATCACTGTCCATAATCTCCATTTGAATTTAAATATTTTAATTTTGTTTAAAAATAATATTATTACCTGAGTAAATGTATCTCATGTTGACCTACTTTCAACGGCAGTGCGGTGTTTATTTGAAAATGTTTGGTGAATCAGTGTCGGATATATAAATAACACATGAGAAACGACTATCATATACTGTTAAACATATAACATGTGGCACGGGTCTTTACTACTTGGGTCGGCCCCTGCTTATTCCATTTACATAAGCTCTAAAGAAATAAGTCGAGAAGTCGCTCTCCGAGAGATTCCTGACTGGTTTGTATATGTTTCTCGATCAATGCTTCCCAAATTCCATTTACATAAGCTCTAAAGAAATAAGAATCCTAGACTGTAAAGTTTACTGATACTAGTCCAAATCTTATAATCGGCAAAACTAATTTAAAATAACACCCATGCATGGCCGGCCCATCTCTTAAAAGAGGGAAGCATTGGGCTTGGGGCCCCTAAAAAATAAGAGCCCATTTTTTTTAAAGAAACCTTATAATACATGCAGCCCACCGCGGCCCAATCTCTATCCTCTGAATATCTTCAGCCCACCGTAGCTCGTTCTCTGATTCTCTCATATACGGTTCTTCTTTCTCGGTTAGGGTTCATCAACCATCTGTCGCTGCACAGATGAATCAGATTCAAATCGACTCTTCGGTCCTCCATAAAACCACAAATCGAAGCATCTCTTCAACTCC
This sequence comes from Flaveria linearis, assembly GCA_024085815.1. Classification (NCBI taxonomy): domain Eukaryota; kingdom Viridiplantae; phylum Streptophyta; class Magnoliopsida; order Asterales; family Asteraceae; genus Flaveria; species Flaveria linearis. The sequence continues at coordinate 3,814,585 of CM044009.1, read as the reverse complement.
GATGGTAAACCACAAATCGAAGCATCTCTTCAACTCCGATGGTAAACCACAAATCGAAGCATCTCTTCAACTCCGATGGGCCTGCTTGTGCCTGCAAGCTCCAGCCTGCATATTGAAGGCAACAAAACCGAATCAGTCAACCAGGCATACTCAAGTGAATCTTTGATCTCGACTTCTCCTAATCTCTTTGAATATCAAATCTCGGGTTGTCTTAATCTCAGAATCAAAGGTCATCTACTCCTCTTTGAATCTCTGAAGCAGCTTCTTCTCTGAATTCATAATCGAAGGTCCTCAAGTTCTCTTTGAGTCTCTTTGAATCTGTAATTGAGGACTTGAAAGATGAATATGTTGACTATTGTATGCATAACTTATAGCATTTAGCAGGTTAGTCTCTCACTCTCTTTAGTGATGAATTATGCTTAACTGCTTTGATAATTTGATTGGAATTAGGTTAGAGGCTGATTTGATTTGGTATTAGTCTAAAAGTGATTTGCTTTTACATTGATCTTGATAATTCTCTATTTTTGTTTAGGCTAATTTGATTTAGGCTGCTCATTACTTTTGTTTAACACCTAATTTGATACTTTGTTTAGTCTGATTTGATAGTTCTGTTTAAATGTTTCTTTGATACTTTTGATTAGGTTACTTTGATTTGCATCATTTAAAGGTTGTTTTTGTTTAGGTAATTAGGTTTAGAAGTTGATAAAATCTCAACTCCGCCAATTATAAACATTTTAATTTATTACTGTTGGTCCCAAGCCAGGATAAATGAGGAGGATTTTGATATAAAAAAGTTCGAAAAGAGCCCTATTTTTTAAATTTGATTGGGGCCTCAAAAACGTTGAGCCGGCCCTGCACCCATGGGTGAAATGTACACATAAGCATAAGCATAAGTACATATACATACACAGAAATACATAGACAGTCATGCATACATGCATACATATACACACATAGTCAAACACACACTTGTATAAAGATTCATATACCATGTAACAGAAATTTGTAGATACAAAAAATAATACATATTACAGATGTTTGATTTGACTATCTATAAACATTGACTTATTCTCCTCCAATGAAATGTTGCAAGAATGAATATATGTGAATACACATTCTGGATTTCGTCTCACTAAGAATATGTTATGTCAAACTTAACGAAGATTGATTTGGAAGTACAAAATGTTAACAAGAAGTCAAACTATCATCTACATCAATAAAAAGTCCAAATCAATTATTTATGAATCTCACCAAACTGCTAAGTTTGGACAGTGAAAACATGAGCCCTGAATTGGGTTTGGAATCTCACTCTAGGCCCATTAAAGGTTGGCCCAATGGGCCTGATTCGACACACACACCCTCTGTAAAGACTAAGAGCAACAACACTACCTCCTTCCTTACATGTCTCATGTCTTATGCTTTCTCAGTAAACTACTATCTCTTTTAGCACTCGCTTCCCTTCTATATTTATAAGTCATATACGCATACATATACTCGATACACATTATACTAATCTTTATATAGATTGCTGATTTTATCGTCAAAGGTTTGTCCTTGGGGCTTTGGCTTGGGTCACCTTCTAACAGGTTCCCTACATTTCTTCTAACTAAATACTTTCTCACTGAACTACTCTGCCTTTTAGTACGCACTCCCCTTGTATATTTATGAATCATATATTCGTATACTCTTTATACATAATATAGATTGCTCATTTTGTCATCAAAGGGTTGTCCTTGGGACTTTAGCCTGGGTCACCTTCTAATGGATTCTCTACGTGTTGCAACTCAAAAATGGAGTCGGGAAGGTATTGCTAGACATGGGTTAACATAACAACAAGGCCCACCTGGATTTAGTTGTAGCAACAGATGACAATGCATCAAAAGCATCAAAAAATTCTTGACATATTTTTAAAGAAACTAAGGGGTTGTTTGGTTGGATTTGAATGATCCTACTTAGACATATATATGTCTGACCCGTCAGACATACATGTTTGGTTAGGACACGTCTGAACGAAAAATGCCTCTGAATCGTCTCTTATTGGGTCAGATTTGAGGTACCATCTGACTGAGATAATCCCCCTCAATCAACACCAATCTGGTACACCAATCTGGTTCGCCATGGCCGACGAGGGTGGGAAAAGCCACCGGGACGACCTACTGATGGGAAAAACAGCACCAACAACAAGATCACCAACGGTAAATTACGAATGTGGAAGCGTAACCTCGTTTGACCTAAAAGTTTTCCCGAACTCGTATGAACCTGTGAGGATGTAAACAAGTAGATACACAAAATAACCAAACAGACACCAAATTTTAGCGTGGAAAACCTCTCAAGAGAGTAAAAACCACGGGACTACTAGAGCCGCTTAAAATCCACTATCACCAAATTTGAGCAATACAAAGTCTTCTCTAGATACACTAGAGGCATACACAACCATCATACACTTGGAATTAACAACATCAAGCATATGAAACTAACCCAAGACAAAAGAGAAGAAACACCCAAACCCAGCAGCTCTGTTTCACGGCTGTAGAACCTGACCTCCGGACGTGATAAACACAAACTCACCGTTAGATGTGATCACCAGGATGTTAGGAAGACCCTGCTAAAATTTCACGACGTTCCAATGGTTCAATCTCCGGGAAATACCGATTTCTGCTGCTGAAAATGAAGAAGACGGGTTCGGTTGCAACTTCTTCTTTTTTGCTCAAATTCAGTCTCTCAATTATTGGTCTCCCTCTCAAAATGAAAACTGCTCACTCAATTATGTTGTTGGTCAATTTTCTTTGTGAGGACTTTTCAAAAGAAAACGGTGGTAATGGGTGGTGGTCCCCACTAGACAAAAACCACCCAATAAATCTCCCCCTTTTTGTCTATGTGGAAGAGTTCGCCATCCCGACGATTGAGCAACAAATCTTCAACTTCTCCCTTGCTAGAGCTTTGGTCAACATATCGGAACCATTATCATCGGTGTGGACTTTCTCAGCTCAAACAACTTATCTTCAAGTGCGTCCCTAATCCAATGATACTTTGTATCAATATGTTTTGTTCGCTTATGATACGTAGAATTCTTAGCAAGGTGAATTGCACTTTGATTATCACAAAGAACCACGTAGCGCTGTTGCATAAAGCCAAGCTCTTGCAGAAATCTTTTCAACCACAATAGTTCGTTGCATGCTTCTGTTGCTGCCATATACTCAGCCTCTGTATAGACAACGCAACACACTTTTGCAGCCTTGATTGCCATGACATAGCTCCCCCTGCAAAAGTCATCAAATATCCAGAAGTGGATTTCATGTTGTCTTTGTTACCTGCCATATCAGAATCTGTATAACCCACAAGCATAGGCTCACCATCTCCAAATGTGATACCCAGTTTGGAGGTACCACGTAGATATCTAAGATCCACTTAACTGCTTCCCAATGCTTCTTAACTGGATTAGACAGAAAACGACTAACACACCTATTGCATAGGCTATGTCAGGTCTTGTACACACCATGGCATACATCAAACTACCCACTGTTGAGGCATATGGAACTCTTTCCATCTCTTCAATCTCCTCCTTCAAAGAAGGGCAATCTCTATCAGTTAACTTAAAATTGGGAGTAAGAGGGGAACTCACCGCTTTGGCTTTAGCCATGTTGAATCTGCAAAGCACCTTCTCATGTATTGCTCTTATGACATGTGGAGTTTCTTTGAAGCTCTATCTCTAGTAATCTGAATGCCAGAATTCGTTTTGTTGGCCCCAAGTCTTTCATAGCGAATGACTTGCTCAAATATTTCTTCAGTTGCACAATCCTCTCTGCATTCTTACCAACAATCAACATATCATCAACATAAAGCAATAAGATAATGAAATCATCAACACCAAACTTCAAATAGAAAACACAGTGATCTGAAGTAGTCTTTCGATAGCCTTGCTTCCCCATAACTGACTCAAACTTCTTGTACCACTGTCTTGGTGCCTGCTTCAACCCATAAAGACTTTTCTGAAGCTTACAGACATAGTCTTCTTTACCCTTAACCTGAAACCCTTCAGGTTGCTCCATGTAGATTTCTTTATCCAAGTCACCATGAAGGAATGCTGTCTTGACATCCATTTGCTCAACCTCAAGATCAAGGCTGGCAGCTATACCAAAATCACCCTAATAGAACTCATCTTCACGACTGGAGAGAAAATCTCATCAAAATCAATACCCTTTCTTTGACCGAACCCTTTAACCACCAATCTGGCCTTGTACCTAGGCCTTGACGTATGTTCTTCAGTCTTGAGCTTATAAACCCATTTGTTTTTCAAAGCTCTCTTGCCCTTAGGCAATTTTACCAACTCAAAGGTATTTCATCTTGCATGGCTTCAACCCACTCTCTTTTGTGTTCATCTTCCATAGCCTCTTCATAACACTCAGTCTCTCCCCCATCAGTGAGTAAACATACTCATCAGCAGAATAACGAGTGGAAGAATGACGGTCTCTGTTAGACCGCCTAAGTGGGACAAATGATGGCATACCTGGTACTGGTAGCTCTGGATGAAAACCCTCATCAAACTCATTGTTCGTTGGATCCGTATCATTGTTCACTAGATCTGTATTATTGCTATCATCAGTGTCTGCTCTTCACTTTGAGTGTCATCTCCATTTATGGTTCAGATTGTCGAGGAGGAACTAGATCCAAATCAATAAGATCATTACTACATTGAGGAACTATGTTTGACTTTTCAATGTCTTTCAAACCTTGATCTTCTACAAACACAACATCACGACTTCTAACAAGTTTCTTCAGAACCGATCATATAACCTATACCCAACTCATCTTGCCCATAGCCAAGGAATATACATGTCCGGTCTTCACATCAAGCTTTGACCTTTCATCTTTGGAATGTGCACAAAAGCCTTGCATCCAAAGACTCTCAAATAATCATATGAAACATCTTTGCCACTCCAAACCCTGTTAGGAACATCAAAAGACAAGGAACACACAGGGTAAGATTAATACATGTACTGCAGTATTTAAAGCCTCACCCCAAAAAGAATCAGGCAATTCTACATGTGAGAGCAAACATCTAACTCTCTCCATCAAGGTTCTGTTCATCCGTTCTGCTAAACCGTTCAACTGTGGTGTCTTTGGAGGAGTCTTCTGGTGTCTAATTCCTTTCTCTCTACAATAGCATCAAAAGGACCAATATACTCACCTCCATTATCTGTCCGAATACACTTGAGCTTCTTCCCAGTTTGTCTTTCAACTAAGGCATGAAACTGCTTAAACACATCCAACACTTGATCTTTAGACTTCAAGTTGTAAACCCATACTTTCCTTGAATGATCATCTGTAACATCCAAAAGTTCAAATTTATTTATTTAATTAAAATTAGTGTTCATTCGCATGCCATACGTGCGAATGAAGCTCAATCGCACGAATGACGGGCGTATGGGCTCAATCGCACGATTGAGTCATGCGAATAAGCCAGTCGTGCGATTGAGTATGTCGGCTAAAAATAAGCATGAAGGATAAGTAGGGCGGTTAAGGGTATTAACAAGCAGATTTTATCTGCTGAACCTCCTTCCCTTGTTCCCTTTCGAACCCAAACACCCTGCTCTTGCCCAAATTGATCAACTAGCTCCGTTTTGGTAAGTTTTGCTTGGTACGGATCGATTTTAAATATGTTAAGCTGTGTGGGTGGTGGGAATTGATCCAAAAACATGTTTAAATCAGAGTTTCTGTTCAATCTTTTTGTTAAACTGAAAAATGAAGGTTCAGGCCCTAGTTTTTGGGAAGTTTGATGAAATAAAGACCCGAAATGGTTGTAAATGAAGTATATACGTTCTGTTGTGAATATGGTATAATCCAAATAGTTAAAACTCGAGTTTTTGGATCAAATATGTCAAGAACACAGCTGCTGATCCGTTTCAGGCGAATGAGCCCAGTCGCTTGACCCATTCGTGCGACTGAGTCAACCGCATTGTTCAATCGTGCGACTGAAGTTCAGTCGTATGAACCAATCGCACGAATGGAGGTCATTCGTACAAACCCTGTTATAGCTCATTCGCACCTCTGTCGTATGGTCCATTCGTACGACTAAGCTCAGTCGCATGTTCAGTCGCACGAATGAGTCCAGACGCATAGCCTTAGTCGTGTGAAGTGGTCAGCTAGGGGAAATTTGACTAAGTTAGGGTTATTATTTTAGATTTGCTTTGAGAAAGAGAAGTTTTAGCTGCCCTAGCATATTTGGATTGATAACCACTTGTTGGAAACATTAAGGTGAGTTCTAATTGCCCTTTTTATGTGATTATGCCGTTTGATAAATGTTGTTTGATAAATCGGGCACTGGCATGCATATAAATAAATATAAAATGTGAAAATGAGTTGAAAGTGTAAATTGTGGTAAATGGCGAGGTGGAGGTTTAACCCACCAATTATAGACGGAGGTTTGACCCGTCAACGCCAATTATAGACGGAGGTTTGACCCGTCAACGCGCGAGGTGGAGGTTTGACCCACCAAACTATAGACGGAGGTTTGACCCGTCAACGCGTGAGGTGGAGGTTTGACCCACCAAATTAAAATTGATAAAAAGATGTCCATAAATACCTTGTGGGTATTCGATATGCATATCAATACTGGGATAATAAATGGACTGATGAATGTGTGTGTGAATCATTCGTGTGGTAACAGTTGATGAGTTAATGTTATTGAAATGTGGTGTATGTTAGAACTCACCAGTATATCTGATTTTGTGTTTGTTTTCTAATGCATGCCATAGTATTAGAGGTGCTCGTGATGGTCCCCCACAGAATTAGCTTCCGGTTATGGTGTATGATACTGGCCACAAAAGTTAGGTTTTTAAGGAATGAAGTACTTAAGTTTTAACAAAGTTTTGAATGTTGGTTAAAGTCTTGTAAATATGTTTAACGATGTAAACAGTTTTTAATATATGTAAGTTCCGCTGCATTTGTATCTCTGATTGTTATAATAACTAGGGCTGTAAACGAGCCAAGCCGAGCCGAGCCAGGATGGGCTCGAGTTCGAGCTCGAAGCTTATCGAGCCGAGCCGAGCCGGCTCGAAAATTTCTAACGAGCTCAAAACACCGGCTCGAGTTCGGCTCGTGAAAGCTCAAGCCAGCTCGTGGCTCGTTCGAGCCGGCTCGATTTATTTTTTTTATTTTATTTTTTCACATTAATTTATATAAAAACAAAAAATATATATTAGAGTTTTATCTTTTGTTGGGTACTCCGTACTAAGGGAAACAAGATCATTACTTTAAATATAAACAATTTGCTGTTAAGTTATATATATTTTAAATAAAATACTTAATGTTTATAAAAATAATACATTTTTATTTTAAGAAAACCTTTTTAAAATCCTAATATAAAATAATAATAATAGTAGTAGTAGTAATAATAATGATTATTATTATTATACAATATAAAAATATATATACACATATATTATATGCCCGAGTCACGAGCCGAGCCAACGAACCGAGCCACGAGCCGAGCTCGAACCGAGCTAACCCTGGCTCGAGTTCGGCTCGCTTAGAATTCGAGCCGAGCCGAGCCGGCTCGTTTAGATTCGAGCTTTTTTCGAGCCGAGATTTTTTCGAGCTTTTCTCGAGCGAACTTCGAGCTACGAACTTTTTGTACAGCCCTAATAATAACCCAACAAGTAGCACCCTCCTTATTATTTATTGTTAAAAATTTGAGGGTGTTACAAGTTGGTATCAGAGCCTTGGTTAAAGAGATTTGAAACAATTATTGTTTCAAACTCTAACTGAATATATGGGAAGTGCCAGTATCTATAGCCGGAAGTGGGGCGAAGTATTGTGTGGATGAGTACTTAATTATTTGTGATAATCATTCAATTGTTGAATGAAAGTAATTGTTTAAACTAAAGACTAGTATTATGTGTATGCATGATTCTGTGGTTTAGATAGAGTTAGAAATAAACTGTGAAGGATAATGAGAAGAGGCAGATGGTGTGAATAAGTAAATAATTGATACACCTGGCCAATGTTATGAGCAATTTACATTATATGCAGCATCCTGGTATCACTCATTATTTGATAATGGTTTATTTCTTATCGTAGATGGAGGAAACTGGTAATACAAGCCCTAGACTCGAAGCTAGGATCTCAGGTGATGAACTTAAGGCGGCTATAGGTGATGAAGTCGCCCGAGTGTTGCGTACTACCTTACCTGAAATGTTGAGTGACCTTAGAAAGGTGGTGAATCATCTTCCCAACCAACTCCTCCACCTGTTATTGTTGAGCCTGTAGTGGAGAAACCAGCGTCATATAAGCATTTTAAGGAATGTGACCCGCCTAAGTTTGAAGGCCAGAAGGATGTAGTAGTAACTTACAAATGGCTACGAGAGATGGAAGCAGCGTTTAAACTTAGTAGATGCAAGGAAGATCAGAAGGTGAGCTTTGCAGTGCATTCTTTTCAAGCAGAAGCCTTGTACTGGTGGGATACAGTGGAACAGGCCATGGTGAGGCCGCCGTAAGTTAGATGATGTGGGAAACTTTTAAAGAACTGGTGATAGAAAAGTTCTGTCCGAAAGGCGAGATGGATAGAATTGAGATCAAGTTTTTGCAATTTCAGGCAGCAGTTTAAGTCATAAAGAGTATACTTCTAGATTGAAGAAATGGCTCGTTTGGTGCCTCATTTGGTAACTTCTGAGGCAAAGAGAATTACTAGATATATCCAGGGATTACCCCCTAAGGTAAGAATGCTGGTAAAGTCTAATTCTCCTTCTACTTACCAAGCCACGGTGAATTTGGCTGCGGATATGTATGAGGAGGTCGCCGAGTCTGAGAAACCTGTGGTGAAAGAGGAAGTGGTTAGTCATCAGGAAGCTTCACTGAGTTCTAGGCCTATGTATGGACAAGGTGGGTCGCAGAAGAGAAAGTTTAATGCTAGGGGTTTTGTAGGTCCCCCTTCTCGGTGTAATAGATGTGGGAAGTTTCATAGAGGGGAATGTAGATTGAATCACCCGCATGTCGTAAATGCGGGAAGCCTGACATTTCGTTTCCAGATGTCCAGAACTTTGGTGTTATGGATGCGGGGAGATGGGACATATGAAATCTGAATGTCCAAAGCTTAGACCTGGACCGTTTCCTATTCGTGCAGTAGGAGGACCGAGTAAAGTCAGCATGAGTGGTAGTAGCGGTACTGCGGGAAGAGCATTTACAATGACTACGGAGGAGGCTAAGGCATTACCGGATGTTATGTCGGGTACGTTTCTTGTTAATGATGGACCTGCTAGAGTTTTATTTGATTCGGGCTAATAGAAGTTTCATATCAATAAAATTCCATGCCTTAATAAAAGTTAAACCATCAAAGCTAGATGTTGCCTTTTCAGTAAAACTGCCTCTAACGAATTTATAGTTGTTAGTGAGGTAATAGATGATTGTTTTGTCGAATTAGAAGGTGTAAAATTTCCTGCTAGGTTACATATGATGAAATTAGGAGGTTTTGATGTAGTATTGGGAATGGACTGGTTATCTACGTTTGAGGCTCAGATAATTCAAAAGAAAGATGATTGTGTTGCGAGCACCAGATGGTAATTCGGTAACGGTTTTTGGTGATGATCATGATAGTGGGGTGAAAGTCATATCTATGATTAAGGCTGAGAAATTAGTGAATAGGGGTTGTGAGTCATTCTTAACATATATAGTTGATACTGCTAAGGAGATGAGGAAATTAGAAGATGTTCCAGTTTTGTAATTTCCCCGATGTATTTCCAGAGGATCTACCGGGTATACCTCCTGATAGAGAAATTGAGTTTAGAATTGATTAATACCTGAGGCAAAACCTGTCGCTAAGACCCCTTATAGACTTGCACCGGCTGAGTTAAGGAACTCCTGAAGCAATTACAGGAATTATTAGACAAGGGTTTTATTCGACCCAGCTCTTCGCCGTGGGGTGCCCCTGTTCTGTTTGTAAAGAAGAAGGATGGCAGTTTAAGGATGTGTATAGATTATAGAGAGATAAATAAATTAACTGTCAAGAATAAATACCCATTACCTCGTATAGACGATTTGTTTGATCAACTCCAAGGTGCTAATTGGTTCTCAAAGATAGATCTTAGATCCGGGTATCATCAGTTGAAGGTAAGAGAAGAAGACATACCAAAGACAGCTTTTCGTACGCGATATGGGCATTATGAATTTTTGGTGATGTCATTCGGATTAACGAATGCTCCTGCTGCATTCATGGATTTGATGAACAGAGTATGTAAACCGATGTTGGATAAATCGGTAATTGTATTTATAGATGATATTTTGATCTATTCTAAGAATGGGAGATCATGCTTGTCACATTCTAGAAGTATTGGAAACCTTGAGGAGAATAAGTTGTACGCAAAATTCTCGAAGTGTGAATTTTGGTTAAGGGAAGTGCAATTTTTGGGTCATGTGGTGAATGCGGATAGAATATTGGTGGATCCTGCAAAGATTGAAGCTGTGGTGAACTGGGGAATTCCTAAAAGTCCTTCAGAAATTCGTAGTTTCTTAGGACTGGCAGGATACTATAGAAGATTTATTCAAGACTTTGCCAAAATTGCTTCTCCATTGACGAAATTAACTCGAAAGGACGTTAAGTATGAATGGAATAAGGAACAGGAAGCTGCTTTTCAGGAACTGAAGAATCAATTGACACAAGCCCCAGTATTAGCAATACCAGAAGTGTAGAGGATTTAGTAATATATTCTGATGCATCATATCAAGGATTGGGGTGGTGTTAATGCAACGTGGGAGTTATTGCTTATGCTTCTAGACAGTTGAAGATCCATGAAGTCAATTACCCAACCCACGATTTAGAATTAGCAGCTGTAGTTTTTGCTCTTAAATATGGCGACACTACTTATATGGAGTGAGGTGTACCATCTTTACTGATCATAAGAGCCTGAAGTATTTCTTTGAGCAAAAAGATTTGAATATGAGACAAAGGCGATGGTTGGAGTTAATCAAAGATTATGATTTGTGAAATTTTGTATCACCCCGGGAAAGCAAATATGGTTGCTGATGCATTGAGCAGAAAGGAAAAGTACGAACCGATAAAGGTTAAGGCGTATAAACTTGTGATTACTTCTGATTTTGTGCAACAGTTGAAAGAAACCCAATTGGAGGCATTAAAGAAGAAAATATTAAAAGAGAAGAATGGTTTGTCAAGAAAAATATTTAGAAGAGAATAGTCAGGTGTTAAAATCAGGTTTGGTCGAATGTGGGTTCCGTTGGCTTTACGTGATATGATACTAGATGAGGCTCACAAATCTAGGTATTCATTCACCCAGGCATGACTAAGATGTACCAAGATTTGAAGCAAGATTATTGGTGGCCAGGGATGAAATTTAATGTGATGCAGTATGTAAATAAATTTTTGACTTGTGCCCAAGTAAAAACTGAACATCAGAAACCTTATGGATTATTGCAGCCATTAGCTATTCCAGTTTGGAAGTGGGATGATCTGACTATGGATTTTATAACGAAGTTGCCCCGTACACCAAAGGTTATGATACTATTTGGGTAGTGGTAGATCAGCTAACCAAGAGTGCTTTATTTCTACCAATACGGGAACTTATTCGATGGTAAAGTTAGCTGATATTTTTACTAAAGAAATAGTTAGATTGCATGGAGTTCCGAAAAGTATCACGTCTGATAGAGATGCCAGATTTACCTCCAGGTATTGGAGAAAATTTCACGAAGCCATGGGAACTAGACTTTACTTTAGTACAGCCTATCATCCCCAAACAGATGGTCAAAGTGAAAGAACTATTCAGACATTGGAGGATATGCTACGGCATGTAGTATTGATTTTGGAGGTAGCTGGGATAGTCATCTTCCTTTAGCTGAATTTGTATACAACAACAGTTATCAAGCTACCCTCAGATGTCTCCGTTTGAGATGTTGTACGGAAGAAAGTGTAGAACTCCACTTTATTGGGAGATATAGCGCAACGGGAATTGGAAATAGTGAAATAGTTGAAGAAACAATGTCAAAGTTTGAAGTAGTTAAAAATCGTATTAGAGAGGCGAAAAGTAGGCAGAATCGTATGCAGATCGTAGAAGGAAACCATTAGAATTTAAAGTTGGGGATTTTGTCTTGTTAAAAGTTTCTCCCTGGAAGGGCATTATTCGATTTAGAAAAAGAGGCAAACTAAGTCCACGTTTTATTGGACCTTTCCAAATAGTGGAGAAAGTAGGGTACGTAGCGTATAGGTTGGACTTGCCTGAAGAATTAAGTGCTATTCATCCAACCTTCCACGTCTCTCAGTTACGGAAGTGTTTAGCTAATGAAACTCAATATGTACCATTAGATGATATTGAGGTTGATGAGAAGCTCAATTATGTCGAACAACCTGTGGCCATTATGGATCGTAAGAGAAGAAACTTAGAAATAAAAGCATTAGCTTAGTCCGGGTGCAGTGGGCACATCGCCAAGGATCTGAGTCAACCTGGGAACCAGAAGAAGATATGAGACGGAACTACCCTCATTTGTTTTAGTCAGGTTTCGAGGACGAAACCCTAAATAAGGTGGGTAGACTTGTAACATCCAAAAGTTCAAAATTTATTTATTTAATTAAATTAGTGTTCATTCGCATGCCATACGTGCGAATGAAGCTCAATCGCACGAATGACGGGCGTATGGGCTCAATCGCACGATTGAGTCGTGCGAATAAGCCAGTCGTGCGATTGAGTATGTCGGCTAAAAATAAGCATGAAGGATAAGTAGGGCGGTTAAGGGTATTAACAAGAATATTTTATCTGCTGAACCTCCTTCCCTTGTTCCCTTTCGAACCCAAACACCCTGCTCTTGCCCAAATTGATCAAACTAGCTCCGTTTTGGTAAGTTTTGCTTGGTACGGATCGATTTTGAATATGTTAAGCTGTGTGGTGGTGGGAATTGATCCAAAAACATGTTTAAATTAGAGTTTCTGTTCAATCTTTTGTTAAACTGAAAAATGAAGGTTCAGGCCCTAGTTTTTGGGAAGTTTGATGAAATAAAGACCCGAAATGGTTGTAAATGAAGTATATACGTTCTGTTGTGAATATGGTATAATCCAAATAGTTAAAACTCGAGTTTTTGGATCAATATGTCAAGAACACAGCTGCTGATCCGTTTCAGGCGAATGAGCCCAGTCGCTTGACCCATTCGTGCGACTGAGTCAACCGCATTGTTCAATCGTGCGACTGAAGTTCAGTCGCATGAACCAATCGCACGAATGGAGGTCATTCGCACAAACCCTGTTATAGCTCATTCGCACCTCTGTCGTATGGTCCATTCGTACGACTAAGCTCAGTCGCATGTTCAGTCGCACGAATGAGTCCAGTCGCATAGCCTTAGTCGTGTGAAGTGTCAGCTAGGGGAAATTTGACTAAGAAAGGGTTATTATTTTAGATTTGCTTTGAGAAAGAGAAGTTTTAGCTGCCCTAGCATATTTGGATTGATAACCACTTGTTGGAAACATTAAGGTGAGTTCTAATTGCCCTTTTTATGTGATTATGCTGTTTGATAAATGTTGTTTTGATAAATCGGGCACTGGCATGCATATAAATAAATATAAAATGTGAAAATAATTTGAAAGTGGTAAATTGTGGTAAATGGCGAGGTGGAGGTTTAACCCACCAATTATAGACAGAGGTTTGACCCTTAATGCCAATTATAGACGGAGGTTTGACCCGTCAACGCGCGAGGTGGAGGTTTGACCCACCAAACTATAGACGGAGGTTTGACCCGTCAACGCGTGAGGTGGAGGTTTGACCCACCAAATTAAAATTGATAAAAAGATGTCCATAAATACCTTGTGGGTATTCGATATGCATATCAATACTGGGATAAATAAATGGACTGATGAATGTGTGTGTGAATCATTCGGTGTGGTAACAGTTGATGATTAATGTTATTGAAATGTGGTGTATGTTAGAACTCACCAGTATATCTGATTTTGTGTTTGTTTTCTAATGCATGCCAGGTAGTATTAGAGGTGCTCGTGATGGTCCCCCACAGAATTAGCTTCCGGTTATGGTGTATGATACTGCCACAAAAGTTAGGTTTTTAAGGAATGAAGTACTTAAAGTTTTAACAAAGTTTTGAATGTTGGTTAAAGTCTTGTAAATATGTTTAACGATGTAAACAGTTTTTAATATATGTAAAGTTCCGCTGCATTGTAGTCTCTGAATTGTTATAATAACCCAACTAGTAGCACCCTCCTTATTATATTATTGTTAAAAATTTGAGGGTGTTACATCATCAATAAATGTGACAAATATAAGCAACCCCCAAGGATCTAGTCTTCATCGGACCACATACATCAGAATGCACCAAATCAAGTATCTCGTCTCTCCTAGTAGGAGGATAATTCTTAAAGGAAACTCTTGTTTGCTTACCCAGACAGTGAGAACACTTTTTCAAACGAACATTACCAACACCGACAAGGCATTCCTCTTGAGAGTAAAGACATCCCGTTTCACTCATGTGGCCAAGTCTTTTTGCCACAACTCTGACATGTCAGTATCCACCAATGAATGAACTGAATCTTTAGAGATCTTCGGATGTGTCATGTAAGCTTTGAGCTTCTTTTGCCTCTTACCACGATCAAAGAGCCACGAGTGAGTTTCCACTACTATCACCAAAGAAATTATGGTATCAATCATCATCAAGCAAACCTGCAGAGATCAATTAGTCTGATATCCGGACATGTTTCACATTATGTAAAACCAATTCCACCCAGTGTCAAACTTCAAACAAACATCTCCAAACCAATGATCTTAGATTCCCTCTTGTTACCATCTTAACAATCCCAAAATACCAGATGTATAAGATGAGAAAAAATCCCTTTGTGATGTCACATGACAGGTAGCACCACTGTCAACAACCCAACTCGAGTCATCAGATGTAATATCACCATATCATGATCACAACAAATAAAGAACTCTTCAGTAGCAGTATTAGCTTTATTAGTGTCATTGCCACCATCATCTTTCTTATTATTGTTCTTTTGATTGTTATAATTAGCTTTCTTGTTCTCCTTCTTCAACTGTCTACAAAACTTAATTGTGTGCCCTTTTCTACCATAATGATAGCACTCATAATCAGCAAACTTTCCTTTAGACTTACTACGATGTTTCGCTCTATTACTCGGACCTCTGCTTGACCTCTCCTCCTGCTTTCTGTAACTAAGACATCTGAACTTGAAGAGGAACCCTGTGACTTTCTTCTCATCTCTTCATTTAAAACACTGCCTTTAGCCATTTCCATAGTAATAACACCATTTGCTGCAGAGTTGGACAATGATGTCCTAAAAGTCTCCCAAGAATCCGGTAAAGTGCCAAGGAGCCACAAACCTTGTACCTCGTCATCAAACTAATACCCATACCTGAAAGTTGATTAATGATCCCCTGAAAAGCATTCAAATGATCAGTAACTGGAGTACCATCACGGTATTTTAAGTTTATCAACTGTTTAATCAAGAACAACTTATGTTCCGGTCTTACGAGCATACAACTCCTCAAGCCTTTTCCACAAAGTGCGAGCATGAGTCTCCTCAATAATATGGTTCAAAACATTATCATCAACCCACTGCCGAATATACCCACAAACTTGTCTATGCATAATCTTCCATTCTTCATCTGTTTTGTTTTCAGGTTTCTCGGTATTAATGACGGCATATAATAATCCTTCACATAAAGGAGATCTTCCATCTTTCCTTTCCAATGTGATAATTAGAACCATTCAAATTTACCATCCTACTTGTATTAACATCCATCATTCAAACGAGTGTTAATCTTATGAGAAGATTCAATATCAAGAGCCAAGGACAGGAACCAGTGGCTCTGATACCACTCTGATGGGAAAAACAGCACCAACAACAAGATCACCAACGGTAAATACGAATGCGGAAGCGGCGTAACCTCGTTTGACCTAAAAGTTTTCCCAAACTCGTATGAACCTGTGAGGATGTAAACAAGTAGATATACCAATAACCAAACAGAGACACCAAAATTTTTAGCGGAAAACCTCTCAAGGGAGAGTAAAAACCACGGACTACTAGAGCCGCTTAAAATCCACTATCACCAAATTTGAGCAATACAAAGTCTTCCCTAGATACACTAGAGGCATACACAAACATCATACACTTTGAATTAACAACATCAAGCATATGGAAACTAACCCAAGACAAAAGAGAAGAAAACACCCAAACCCAGCAGCTCTGTTTCACGGCTGTAGAACCTGACCTCCGGACGTGATAAACACAAAATCACCGTTAGATGTGATCACCAGGATGTTAGGAAGACCCTGCTAAAATTTCACGATGTTCCAACGGTTCAATCTCCGGAAAATACCGATTTCTGCTGCTGAAAATGAAGAAGACAGGGTCGGTTGCAGCTTCTTCTTTTCTGCTCGAATTCAGTCTCTCAATTATTGGTCTCCCTCTCAAAATGAAAACTGCTCACTCAATTATTGTTGTTGGTCAATTTTCTTTGGTGAGGACTTTCAAAAGAAAATGGTGGTAGTGGGTGGTGGTCCCCACTAGACAAAAACCACCCAATACCTACCTCTCCGCCGTCTGATGCCGAGGGCGGGAAAAGCCACCGCAAGCTCCGGGGAGAAGCTCGATCGAAGAAGACACGATCTCAAAATGTGCAGGTGCACCGGGACGACCTACCTCTCCGCCGTCTGATGCCGGAGACACCGTCGAAAACGACGCTTCTTCCGAATCGGAGACAACTGCCTATAAATACCACCAACATCCACACGATCTCCACTGCAATCGGTGAAATTTCAACAATATGCAGACTCTGCGACAGAAGGCTTCAAATGGAGCGGGGTTAAGTAGGAAGACACCTTTGCAATTGTATGAGGTAATATTTATGAGAAGTTAGGGCTTCAGACGTTCATCGATCTTTCCACTGATTTCTACACGAGGTAGGGTTTTTTGCTTTGTGGGGTTAAGTTGATTGTGGATATTTGATGTGTATAGAGGTGGTTTGAGATATAACAGGTTGTGGGATGAGGGAGAATGGTGAAGATCGAAGGTTTTATTGGGCGGGTTTTATTTTTCCTTTTTATAACCAAACACACATTATTGATTCAGACATTTTACTGGTTCAGATCTCTTACTGGTTCAAACCTCTACTAGTTCAGCACTTATCCAATCAGATGTTGTCAAACAGCCCCTAAGAAATCCTGCTATCAAATTAATTTGAACACCATTTGTATACACCAACATGGTAATAATAAGTCTCCAAGGTTCTGACCCGTTTCAAAATCTGTCTCATTTCAACGACTAGTACTCTATTTGATCCATCGTCATCATCGACTATGGAACGTCTAATTCAGTAGTTCTTACTACAACGGGGTTTCAAGAAGTCTCCAAGGTTTTGACCCCTTTTCAGATTCAGTCTCGCTAGACGACAGGTCGAATACACTCAGGTACACCCTCCTCTGTACCTAACACGTGGGGGTACAACCACCTCCGAGTCCGGACCTAGCACATCTAGGACCTAACATGTCCGGACCTGACATCTCCTACAACAGCCTCTTGTGCCTAATATATAATGATATTATCCCCACACCTAGCAGACACTACCAAGTACCAACAAAAAGATAAGGTGACATAATATATAGTGATAGTGCCCATACCTAGCAGGATAAAGAACGGTAACAAACCTTGCTGAATATTTATTTAGATCGCCAACCTTACATTCATTGGCTATAAACACACAATTATAGAACATCAAAAAGATAAGCTAATGATACTACATAATTGATCATCGTCATAAATTATGGAACATCTAAAGCTACAAATTGATTTTAATACAGAAAACATCCCTAATGCAACTGAGGTTGTTCCTATCATATTTCGTTGAGGAGCACCATGGGAGAGGAGAGAAGCGGGAGGGTCCCACTCAGGATTCCACATATTGTGTTCGTATATTCGTTGCTCATAGTGTTACAAATCCACACGTGGACATTAATAATATTTTTACAAAGTAGTTATTTTTTAACGCTTCACTGAGTGGTCACCGGCTCACTTGATCATCTTTATTACTCGAGTACGAAACTCGAGACCGCCCTCAGTATGAAATCATCTAGGTGAAAAAACCTCATGACTCAACCTGAACCTCTTATTGTTTTTGTCACAGTTAGGACTTGAACCCAAGACCGCCGTCTATTTTTAATTAAGTTTTTAAGTATATCATCTCAACCACCTGGGCTGATAATTAAAAATATTTCTTTGAGTTAATTTCAATTTTGCTCCTTAAGGTCGACAAAAGTAACTTTTTTCCAGCAAAAGATTAAAAACATCAATTTATCTCCAAAAATTCCATAAGTTGTTTCAATTTCAATCCAAAATTTTTATTTTTTCAAATTCAAGTTAAAACAACTAATAAAACTTTATACTGAAATTGAATCAACTTATGAAAAGTTTCATAAGGTAAATTGTTCTTTTTAATATTTTGGAGTAGATGGTATTTTGCAAACCTCTTGGAGAAAAAACAACTTAACTCTATTTATTTTTTACCATAGATGAGGTACCCATAGTATATAATGGAAATGTCATGGGTTCAAATCATACTCTTAGCAAAATGTTTATAGTTGAGCCAGTGGATTTTCTTAACAATGTGTTTTCTCCTGAGGGGGTTGGAGGTGCGATCCCGTCTGAGAAACGGATAAATGTGTCTAATTAAGATGGCACATATCCCTCCGAAGCAGTGTCTCAAAATTGTCATTAAAAAATAATAATTTTGGACTAGCGGTAAACTATGTGTATTTAAAGTAGATTAGATCGTTATTCAAATAGAACTAGTATTAAGCCCCCCGTTTGTTGCGGGGGCGTAAAACTATGCCAGGGGCAGTAATGTTGCACCACCGTCATCTTCCACTGACATCTGAAAAGCTCGTATCAAAAAAAGAAGTAAAAATAAAAAAAAAACCAAACGGAAAGTAGAGGTAAAAACGTTGAACAACACACACGAAATATAAATATTAAAAACAATAATTAGTCATCTAGGACCCGTACGTTGCGACGGGGATGTTAAACGCGAAAAAAATAAGCGTAACAACATTGAACCCGCACACGTTACATCATGTTAACTCTCAAATTCAAATCGTAATACAAAAAATTTGTAAAAAATAGAATTATATAGGACTATAGTTGAAAGTGAAAAATAATTTTGTACAACCTTTAATACACATAATACAACAATCAATACACATTAACTTGATAATTACATGTATAAAATAAAAAAACCCTACAAAGGATATGATTCATAATTATGCATCTTTATGACTGGTTTTTTTCTTATAAAACAGTTTATGATTTTGTAGTCTTTCAAACATAACAATAACATGCTTATGAAATCATTACTTATGTTATGACGTGTGTCCATCCAAATTAGCAAGATCAATCACACTACATTTTAAAACATTCCAATAATAGTTGATTCATCTGCGATCCATGTTAGAGCCAAGAATGAATGTTCAAACAACATATTTTGCTACATTCAAATCCGGGTCGTGTATCTTATCGGACAAGGTCTAGTCTATCGGACAAGGTCTAGTCTAACCTCCGTGATTCATTCCTTAGCTATAATTTGGTTGTAACCATAAAGGATATTTACATTAAAGGGTCCAGAGGACTAGCCCCAAATACACTCTGATGCTCAAGTCAGTGTTTTGCTCATGATAATCAAGTATGTAGTTTATAGATACAAAAACATGTAAATATAAAAGATAGAAAGGTGAGAGATTGTGAAAGAGTTATGGGCTGTTTGGGGCTGTTTGTTCATGATAATCAAGTATGTAGTTTATAGATACAAAAACATGTAAATATAAAAGATAGAGAGGTGAGAGATTGTGAAAGAGTTAGGGGCTGTTTGGCAGCCTCCTAATCAGCCTCTTAATGGTTCAGATGTCTGAATGATTCAGACTGTTTGTTCGCGAGCAAATGTCTCAATGATTAAGACATTTGCCTCTTAATAGTTAAACATTATACTAATGCAGAATGGTTAAGAGGTCTAATGCTGAATGATTGAGACCTCTTATCTAAATTAGTCAGACATTTGCATTGAATAGTTAAACGATATACTATGTAACAACCCTCAAAATTCGGTAACTAAAGTGTAGCCCAACGAATGGACACACAAGGCCCATTAAGGCCCAATAAGGGATTTCGGTTCACCTGATCTCCGATTTGATAATCCCAAGTCATAACGATGATCATTGAGCCTCGCAAATGAATATTCAGACTGATAACTGGTTAACGCGGTTGAAAACCGGTTCCTATCGGAACACGACACTTCTAGTGTCATGTCTATGGAATATTATATTCTAATTGAACAATCATTCTGGAACTCTATCCGAGCGCCTAACAACTATGACGCGTGCAAAATCGATAAAACCTCATAAAACACACGTACGTTAACGTTGTTAGTTCAAGCGGTTCAGATGCCTAAATTTACGAACAATTATTATTACGCACTTATTATTTTCTATATAAGTAATTAAATTATAATATTCACATTCGGTGCGAGAAAACGCTCAAAACGGTTAAACGTGTGAAATACGTGATATTAGCGCGCACCGAGCCCGTTTGCCACCTAATACGTAGTATTAGACGAAAAAAAATCTTCCGAGAGTATCCGATACATTTATAAGTCATAAATTTTTTAAAAAGAAAACTAAATAAAAGTGCGATATCAGTCAGATTTGTACGCGATACCAACCGACACAGAGCAACAGACATTTATCGGTATTAATTTAACCACTATATATATCCCCTCCCTTTCATTTTTCTTCACAATTCACACACACTTAAGTGTGTTTTTAGAGAGAGAGTGAGAGAGAGAGAGAGAGAGAGAGAGCTGGAGTTTTCCGGCCACCCTCGGTGGTGGTCCGGCGGAGGCGAGCGGCGGTCCGGCCCGTTTTCACCATACAACCATTTCTCGACGCTACGAACGCGATGGTAAGCTCCGATTTCCTGAATCTTTCGTTAAAGATGCTAAAAATCGAGTTTTATATTCTGTCCAGGAAATGATGTACATGCGCACTATCAGAGATGGGACGATTCCCGAAGATCTGACCGTTGAATGTTTCTGATTTTTGGATATGTTATACCTAACATACTCGTCTTAACATCTAACGGTCAGTTTCAATAATAATACTCAGAGATATGATTTTTCCGTCCACAAACATGGCTGGTCGGAACTTTCTGCCTAAAAAGTGGTTGTCCCAAAACTTGTTCATTTCCCCAGAGATTTGACCGCGGAATCGTAACGTTTTTGGGTTGCATGGACGATCCGAGACCGAAGAAATGTTCGTGATGAAAAACGAACAAAATGGTGTATACGGTTCTCATTACATGTTGGTTTTCAAGAAGATACGTAGATACGAATCGAACGCGAAAGGTATAAACGAGTGTTTATTATTTGCATATTGTGTTAAACAAGTAGGACGAGTGCGACTACTAAATATAAAGTTACGATAAAATACATTTATAACAATTGTAAAATATAACTAAATAAGATAAAATATGGACACACACATAACATAAATAACTTGTTATAATTAACAATAATCCATATAATTAAATATAATGTGTATTGTATAAATATTGAACATTGTAATAAATTGTATAAAGTGCAATCCGACTCTTATATATGCAAAAGGACTTTTATTAACAAACCATATATATATATATATATATATATATATATATACACACACACACACACACACATATTATATATTGGACTTTTATGAATAATCTTACTGTAATGGCTATTAAATAAACGTGTACGAATAGATTTGACGAGTTTTCAAATATTTTATAATTTATGTAAAACTAACCATGATTTTATAAAAACCAAACGAAGTTATACTTACAAAAGTTATAGATGTGAATCAAATAATTTAAACGAACAAAATATCTAAATAAAGACGGAAGAAATAATAGGAAAATCCAATAAAATCGCAACGTGTGAAGTAACACGCTAGATGGCTTGATTAAGCCAAATAGAGTATAATTAGTTTATCATTTTAACAATAGCATGTATTTGATTATTAACCAGGGAATAAGTTGGGTGAACAAGCATTTTCATAAACATGCGTCAAATGTTAATTAAGTCTTCCACGTCTAGGATCTGGATAGATCAGTGCAAGACATTTCTGATCGGTTAGTGATCACGTACGAAGGTGAGTACTTCGGCCTCTTTTTTATTAAATATTGTTTTATTTAAACTATTTTGGGGGAAAAGCATGATAAACTGTTTTTATTTACATGATGGGTAAAACGAGGATAATATATTTTTGATTGTATAAGTTGGGTCAGTTATATGCGTACATATTGCTGAGCCCCTAAATCCCCCCATAATCATTAACCTCGGGGAGGCCACAGACTTATATGGGTAGATCTATCGGGTTAGAAGAACCCGCTCTCGCGACCAGTCGCGCTGGTCAGGATAGTGGCGAGGGAGTTTATATGTTTGGACTGTTGTGGGGCAACGACGTGTTTCTTGGCTTGATTATGGACTTATGACCTGATTGTTATCATAAAACCTAGCTAGTCTATGATGGGTATATTATCTCGTTACATCATAAACGGTTTTGAAGAAAAAAACTGATTGTTTATAAAGTTTTAAAAACCCGAATGCTCACCAACTTTATGTTGACTATTATTTTCTCATGCTTTTTAGGGTTATAGGTAAGCTGTGTTGAGAGTTAACGGAATGAGTCTTTGGAGGGTCAAACGTGTCAGTTGACTACCTGTAGTGGAAGTTCTGAAATAAATAAATGTTGTCGTTTGACTGAACAAGACGGTTGTAATTAATACCTGAACTTCACTATGTTATGATTAAAAACGTGTAAAGGTCTAATTCGTTGTAGTCAACTGTTTGATTGTTAACGTTTGACTATAGCTGTTGGAATAACTCCAACTTCCGTTACCACCACGTCACGCGACCTTCCGCTGCGATTTTCGGGGTGTGACAGAAGTTGGTATCAGAGCCAATGGTTATAGCGAACTAGAAGATTTTCTAAAACGAGAAAAATCTAGACTATAACATTTAAAAGTTTTCATGACTCCAAAGACAGTTTCGTATCTTGAGCTTTACGCTAGGTAGAAGCGTAGGGTTGACATAACTAACTAATACTAAGACCTTATTTATTTATTGATTTAGAATAAGTTAGTGCATTATGTTAGATTAATAAGTACAAGTGTATTATTTAACTATAGATGTGTGATCGGATGAACAAAAAGGACATACCAGACATTAGCAGTAGTACTGAGGGTCCATCATTACCCGAATCCACCATGCCTTCCCAAGATTCTCTAGGGCTTGTGACTAATCCCGATGATTAGATTTAAGTGCCATGAGTAGCACATTTTCCTGTTCCTTCTTTATTTTATCTTATTATAGATTATAAGTTATTATGCCTATGCTAATATGATATTAAGTGTGAATAGTGCTTAGTCTTAAACCTAGATAAGAAAATAATATGGTATGCAAATTAAGCTGAATAGTCAGATGCCAACAGTTGTGATAGGTTACGTGATATACCTAGTAAGTAAGTGAACATATTTTGAAACTAAGAAGAGAAGACACTTAATGAATTTTGTGTAAGAGTTTGATGTTGATGGAGTTTACATGCATCAATTTTTATTTAATAAGAATAATGATAAGTAAACTTAGGCATAAGAATATAAGATGGAAATATAACAAAACTAAGTGTTACTAGATCCATTAAGTCAATAATTTGCTACTTATGAAAGGAAATAAATATATCTTAATCAGAACCACATTATGAGTCAAGAGATCACCCAGATTATCGCAAGCATTTACGGATTAACCTGCATGAGACATGATATGTAGGAGCGATTAATTGTTCGCATTTATATGAAATAGCAGGGTTTGTGATATGATTATAATTAGTTGGATTCCCCGTGTATATTTTGTATAATAATTGCATTATTTATGTTCGTTTTTATCTCGGAATTCGTTTCTATTGATCATTTGTGGGTTTTGTAGGATCCCGAGCATAAAGATAGCATTTTGGAGCTTAAACGAGTCTTAACGAGATGCCGGGATCGAGCCGAGGAGTTTGGAATTAAAAGAATAAAAAATTCTGAGTTTTGCTTCTCTCGCGCTACGCGCCAGCCGGAGGGAAAATCCTCGCGCTACGCGAGGGGTTGAAAAAGCTGCGAAATTACCCTTTTACCCCTCATTAACCCATGGATCTACCCGAGATGCCACCCGACTATTTTGTCGGGTTGTGAGGTACGTCGCGCTACGCGACAACATGTGGGGAACTCCTCGCGCTACGCGACGGGTGCTAAAATCGGCAAAGTTGTTTAAAACTCAAACCAAAACCCTAATTCAAGGAGGTGGACAGTTTTTGGACGATTGGGAGCGGCTGAGGACGATCATAGGCGATTTCCAGGAGCTTGGGAGCAAAGGATTGGAGATTTGGAGCTAGGAAGTGAAGAATCGAAGACTTAATCGTCCCGGTTTTTACGTTTCTCTTCTTAGTTTTCATCCCTTTGTAATCAATGACTTCTTCCATGACTTATACTTCTGTTCTGATCATGTTTAGAGGCTAAACTTCTGTAGCTTCCTAGGTTTTGATGATTATGCATGTTTAACTTAGTATTCTTTCGGTTTTTGGATTGTGCTTGTGTTTAAAGTTAATGATAATGATTTGGTTTGCATGATCAGTTGTGTACGTGTATTTAGATCTGTTCTTGTGATTGGTTTATTGCTTCACGTGTGTCTTGATGAATGTCTTTCATATAATGGATGCATGCTAGATCGTTTACCTAGGGTTTGCGGTTTCTAGATGATTTGGTAGACGTATTGAATCATTGAAGTGATTTATCTTGAATTGGACTAACTAAATATGCAACTAATCTTAATACTGTGAGGCTAATAGATTATCAGGTTGTCTTGTGTGATTGATTGCTAAGGTAGAGTCTCTGTGAGGAGTTCGGTCTAGTTTCCCTTTCATATCATAGTTTCCTGAGTCTGATTAGGCATTCCAGATCTATCCCCTTACCTTTAGGTATTGTGACACTCGCGCCGTGAGGTAGAGTGTCTATCGGGTGTGTCGTTAGCTTAGTTGGAGAACCCGTGAGGGTAATCCACAAACCGGTGTTTTATCGGCTCATTAGGTCAATCTAGTTGCTTCCCTTGAAAGTGTCGAGGTTTCTCTAGGTCCCTTTTAAGTTAGTATCTTCAGATCCCGGTTACACAAGTCTTTCCAAAACCGTTAGGAGAAAAGCCAAAAACATGTATAGGATTCTTACCTAGGTAGTGACTTCTTCTCCTGATTTACATCTAGTCAATTCCTTGTTTTCTGTCTAGTCTTAGTTCTTTCTAAAACAATTTAAAAACAAATCCCCCCATTTACTTTCATTTAGTATTTTTAGTCGAGTCTTAGGTAAGTTTAGTTTACGTTTTCCATACAGAAGTCTTTGGGTTCGATAACTCGGACTTAATAGCTATTCTGCAGTCGACCGGTACACTGCCGGTTGTGTTGCTTAGGATCGAGTCTTAGTTTTATAATTTAAAGCTTTTTAGTGTCTAGTTAGAGTTTTATTTGTTAGTCTAATTTAGTATAGTCTGGCACACATCAAAGTTTTTGGCGCCGTTGCCGGGGGCTTCTTGGCGATTGCGTTAATTAGACTTACTTGATTTAATTGCTATTTGTGCTAAGTGTTTTTATTAGTTTGTTTTTTTTTATCTATTTGTTTTATTTTATTAGTTTGAGTCAGTCTTACAGTTTCTAATTTTGTGTTTTGTAGGTTTATGCCCCGCTTGAGATCACAAGGACCACCTCCGGATCAAGAATTGCAGCTTGCGTTGCCCAAATTTAGGGGTGGTACTTCTTCTCTTTCTGTTTTTGATTCTACACCTTCTCCTACAGCATTTTCTTCTACTTCTTCTGCAGATTCTAGCCCACCTAGTTCACCGCACACACATATGGCTGAGAATCAGACTGTTCATCAGCAAGCCACCAATGGCTTCACAGGAGTTAGCAATCCAATCACACTTCCTGCCATTGCTAATGATAACTCCTGGCAGATCCCATCCTACGTCATGACAGCTATCTCTAATAATTGTCAATTCCATGGACGCGAGGATGAGGACGCACCTGCACACATAGGTCGCTTAGAGCGAATTGGTAGAACTTTCAAGTTGCAGGGTGCATCTGATGATGCCATCTTTTTACAGCTGTTTCCCTTTTCACTTGCTGATCGAGCCGCCACTTGGCTCGAATCTCATGCAGCTGGTACTTTCACCACCTGGCCGGCTCTTCGTGAGCGTTTTCTTCATAAATATTTTCCACCGGCCAAGGCATCTAGGCTTAGAGATGAGATACATTCGTTTAGGATGGAGCCCGATGAACCTTACTATCGTGCTTGGGAGAGGTTTCAAAACCTCCTTAGTCGTTGCTCCCAGCATGGTTTGTCTGAATGGGCTTTGGTAGAAAAGTTTTACAATGGGTTGAATTATGAGACGAGAGCTAGGTTTGACACGTCTGCGGGTGGGCATCTCATGGGTAAGAAAAATGTGAATGAATGTAATGAGATGTTTGAGAGTTTTGCCCAAGCAGAACATGAGCAGCGGTCTGGAAACAGGAATTCCAGTCCTGCCACTGGTACCTCATCTCGAGGAGTTCACCATGTCACCATGGATACTAGTGTGGCTGCTGCTCTTGATAGCCTAGTTCGTGAGGTTAGAGAGCTGAAAAAGAAGGTTGATAGGTGTGAGCTATGTAGAGGTGACCATGCCACTAGTGAGTGCCCTTTGATAGGTCAAGAGCAAGCCAGTTATGTAGGTAACAATTCTTATAACTCCGGTTGGAGAAATCAGAACAACTGGCGTTCTTCAGGTGCTCCCCCAGGTTTCTCACAGAATTCAAATCAAAACCAGGGGCAGGGTAGTGGTTCAGGTGGTCAGTCAGGGCAGAATAGTGGAGATTTAAGTAGGATAGAGAATCTGTTGACTCAGTTAGTGGTCAAGGATTCTAAGACGCAGCACATTCTAGCTGAACATGATATCTTATTGAAAAATCAGCAATCAGCTTTCCTAGATCTTCAGAGGACTGTAGGGGATATAGCTAGAAGGTTAGATGAGAAGCCCCAAGGTCAGTTGCCCGGTAATACTCAACAGAACCCGAATGCACATGTTAAGGCCATTACAACTAGGTCGGGTAGGCAGTTAGATGAGGTGAGAGGCCCTATAGTTGAGGAGGTCATGTTTGAGAAGGATGAGAGTGAGAAGGTAGTAGAGAATTCCTCTGGAGATAAGGTTGTTAGGAAGCCTAGTGTGTTTGAGCGTTCTCCGGTGATTGATCATTCCCGTCTCCCGTTTCCCGATAGGCTTAAGAATCAAAAGTATGAAAAGGATTACGGGCATTTTTTGGATTTGTTTAAACAATTGAAGGTCAATCTCCCGTTCATAGAGGTAATTAAGTGGATGCCTAGGTATGCTAAATTTTTGAAAGACCTTTTGAAGGATAAAAGCAAACTAGGTGAAATTTCGAGTGTTTCCTTGTCGGGTGAGTGTTCTGCGGTGGTCATGAACCAACTACCGGAGAAATTGGCAGATCCCGGGGTCTTCACAATCCCGTGTCTGTTTGGTAGTGAAGTTCAATGCCACGCGTTGGCAGATTTAGGAGCTAGTATCAATCTTATGCCCTATTCCTTGTATGAGAAGCTAGGTTTAGGTGAGTTGAGCCCAACGCGCATGACACTTTCCCTTGCTGATAAATCTGTTAAGCATCCGCGGGGAATTGTAGAGAATTTATTGGTTAAGGTTGATAAGTTTGTGTTCCCCGTGGACTTTGTAGTGTTAGACATGGAGGCTGATGAACGAGTTCCTATCATTCTAGGTAGACCCTTCTTGTGTACTGCTAAGGCTAACATTAATGTGTTTAAGGGCGAGATCACACTTCACGTGGGAGAGGAGAGTGTAGTGTTTAAGGTTGCCAAATCGATTAGGGGTCCCAGTATTCCGAAAGGGTCGGTGTTCTTGATCAATTCGTGTGAGGTGGATGATAGGATGATGAAGAATGAGAGAGTGTATTCGGTTGAGGAGGATGATGAGTTAGATAGAGTTGCTGAAGAGTTTTTGAGGGTATGTGAAAGTGATGATGAGTTAGTTAATTGTGAATTTGAGAAGTTTGTGGTTGAGGAGAGCAAATCCCCAAGTGTGGGGATGTTAGAGTTTGATAGAGAACCGCCACCATTAGCAAAACCCAAGTGTGGGGATTCCTGTGATTTGATTGATTCTGAATTTGGTGGTTTCTTGTTTAGTGGTGAGTTTGGATGTGAGGTTGTTAGTTTCGGGGGTGAGCTGGGTCTTCATGATCCCCCATAAGTTGATCTGAGTGATGGTTTTGGGGTAATTACCCGTTTGTAGAGTTTGTATAGTTGGTTTTTGGTAGTTTGTGTCGGTTTTTGTGTTTCGTGTGTTTTGTTTTCGTGTCTTGTTAAGTATTTGCAGGGAAACAATCTTATGGTTGCGATTTGACACATGACCGGGAGGCTACCAGGTAAGTTTTCCCACTTGGTTCGTGTTAATAGAGGTAATAAAACGGTTGGGGCCAAAAATTTGGCTAAGGCATGAAAAATTTCGTAACTTTCTGAAAAAAATGCAACCTCGCGCTACGCGCCAGGCTGCTTGATTTCTCTCGCGTAGCGCGACGACTCTCGCGTAGCGCGAAGTGTTCATGCCTAACCCTCGCGATACGCGAGGGATCCCAGAATTTTGATATTTTTTTATTTTACCTAATTTTCACCATTTAACCCATTTTTCCACCATTTTCGACCTTCTACCATCATGTCATCCATTTTTCCACTTGTTCAAAGCAACTTGAATTTCATACGTGTGTTTCTCTGTTTTGTGAGTCGTTTTTGTTTTTTTTATTGAGTCTGTTTGATGCTGTGTTTGCCTGTTAGTTGTTGTTTTGCAGGTCTGGAATAATTCACCCGTACTCAATCTCCATTCGGGTGAATATATCCAACAATTTTATAAGAAGGCAACCAGTGATTCCTGATCGCGAATGAAATGCTATACGATCAGAGGTTTTGGATTCAGACTCTGCACAGCTGGACACTGCTTTACCAGCTAAGTCTTTTCCAAAACTCTTCCCTTTATTTATGTCTTTCTTTTAGTTTCAACATTGAGGACAATGTTTAAATTAAGTGTGGGGATAGGAAGACATGTGTCTTAGGTTTAATTTCATTGAGTCATTCTTTTAATTTTTGCGTGTGTTTAGTTAATTTTATTTCAGTGTGTTTTTTTAAAAAAAAAAAAAAAAAAAAAAAAAAAAAAAAAAAAAACTAAAACAGAAATTAGAAAATTTCCCTGATTTTGATGTTTGCATATATTAAAAATGGAAAATGATAGGTAAAGTCAGGTGTTTGGTTTTCAACTACTATATGTATGAGATAATAAATAATTGAAAGCGTGTCTGATTTGGGATGCACGGGTAGGCCCAGCCGATTTTGAAGGGTTTTCATAGATGTATTCTAATCCATCTAATTAAATATTTAATTTACTATATGTGTTCTCACTAGATGGAAGTCGAAACTGTTGGAAGGTTGAAAAAGCACCACTGTAGGTTGATACCCGTTTGTATTTAAGATTAGCATAGTTGGCACACGTTATGTGGCGCCTTAGGATTCCATCTTAGTATTGTGTGAGTTTGAAAATGACAATTAGGTGCGAGAGGGGCATTCAAAAACCTCTAGGCTAGTGCTTAATGATTGTGGCCTGAAGCTTATGTGCTTGACAGCTGGGATGGCGACTTGGCTGGCAACACCTCTGAGTTAGGGTCGTGATCCTGTTGTTTTTAAATCTTGCACAAAATAAAAAAAAAAAAAAAAAAAAAAAAAAAAAAAGACAAAGCCTATGGTGTTGCTCAAGGGGATGGTGACTCAGTGGGCAACAGCCCTCTAGGTGGAGTCTTATAAAAAAAAAATATATGTATATATATATATATATATGAAAAGTTGCAAAAGAAGAATAAGTGCTGAAAAGAAAAATATTAATAGTGTAGCTTAGTTTCCATCAAAACAAGTTAGTTTTAAATACATGTGGGTATTGGGTTACAGTGGTAGAAAAATCATGGATTTTTGATTTAGTCTATGCTTCGGAGATTTGATAACAGGAATAGATACCGACTTGTGAGAATTCATGATCAATAAAATAGAATACTTGAACCTAAATGCTATACTCTTGGGGACTTGGATGATCGGTGGTTGGGTTTAAATGGAGAAATATACCTTGTGATCGCGGTTAACACGTTAGTAAATTTTAATAAGTAATTAGACTTAAATGTTGGAAATCAGATTTAAACTTGACTATGATTCCATTTGCATAAGTCTTTTTCAGGGACGAAAAAGAGGTAAGTGTGGGGATATTTGATATGATTATAATTAGTTGGATTCCCCGTGTATATTTTGTATAATAATTGCATTATTTATGTTCGTTTTTATCTCGGAATTCGTTTCTATTGATCATTGTGGGTTTTGTAGGATCCCGAGCATAAAGATAGCATTTTGGAGCTTAAACGAGTCTTAACGAGATGCCGGGATCGAGCCGAGGAGTTTGGAATTAAAAGAATAAAAAAATTCTGAGTTTTGCTTCTCTCGCGCTACGCGCCAGCCGGAGGGAAACTCCTCGCGCTACGCGAGGGGTTGAAAAAGCTGCGAAATTACCCTTTTACCCCTCATTAACCCATGGATCTACCCGAGATGCCACCCGACTATTTTGTCGGGTTGTGAGGTACGTCGCGCTACGCGACAACATGTGGGGAACTCCTCGCGCTACGCGACGGGTGCTAAAATCGGCAAAGTTGTTTAAAACTCAAACCAAAACCCTAATTCAAGGAGGTGGACAGTTTTTGGACGATTGGGAGCGGCTGAGGACGATCATAGGCGATTTCCAGGAGCTTGGGAGCAAAGGATTGGAGATTTGGAGCTAGGAAGTGAAGAATCGAAGACTTAATCGTCCCGGTTTTTACGTTTCTCTTCTTAGTTTTCATCCCTTTGTAATCAATGACTTCTTCCATGACTTATACTTCTGTTCTGATCATGTTTAGAGGCTAAACTTCTGTAGCTTCCTAGGTTTTGATGATTATACATGTTTAACTTAGTATTCTTTCGGTTTTTGGATTGTGCTTGTGTTTAAAGTTAATGATAATGATTTGGTTTGCATGATCAGTTGTGTACGTGTATTTAGATCTGTTCTTGTGATTGGTTTATTGCTTCACGTGTGTCTTGATGAATGTCTTTCATATAATGGATGCATGCTAGATCGTTTACCTAGGGTTTGCGGTTTCTAGATGATTTGGTAGACGTATTGAATCATTGAAGTGATTTATCTTGAATTGGACTAACTAAATATGCAACTAATCTTAATACTGTGAGGCTAATAGATTATCAGGTTGTCTTGTGTGATTGATTGCTAGGGTAGAGTCTCTGTGAGGAGTTCGGTCTAGTTTCCCTTTCATATCATAGTTTCCTGAGTCTGATTAGGCATTCCAGATCTATCCCCTTACCTTTAGGTATTGTGACACTCGCGCCGTGAGGTAGAGTGTCTATCGGGTGTGTCGTTAGCTTAGTTGGAGAACCCGTGAGGGTAATCCACAAACCGGTGTTTTATCGGCTCATTAGGTCAATCTAGTTGCTTCCCTTGAAAGTGTCGAGGTTTCTCTAGGTCCCTTTTAAGTTAGTATCTTCAGATCCCGGTTACACAAGTCTTTCCAAAACCGTTAGGAGAAAAGCCAAAAACATGTATAGGATTCTTACCTAGGTAGTGACTTCTTCTCCTGATTTACATCTAGTCAATTCCTTGTTTTCTGTCTAGTCTTAGTTCTTTCTAAAACAATTTAAAAACAAATCCCCCCATTTACTTTCATTTAGTATTTTTAGTCGAGTCTTAGGTAAGTTTAGTTTACGTTTTCCATACAGAAGTCTTTGGGTTCGATAACTCGGACTTAATAGCTATTCTGCAGTCGACCGGTACACTGCCGGTTGTGTTGCTTAGGATCGAGTCTTAGTTTTATAAATTTAAAGCTTTTTAGTGTCTAGTTAGAGTTTTATTTGTTAGTCTAATTTAGTATAGTCTGGCACACATCAGTTTGGTTTTGACCTTGACCAGGGAAACTAGTTTGATCATAAGGCATGCATATGCATCTAGTTTTCTGTAATCGATTACATTATTACCTGCAAGTAACAACTTTACGCAAGTTGATGGACGTGTCTGTAATGCTGAGCCTTTGTTGAGGTCCTGTGGTATCTCAATAAGTAGAACTACATATGTCATGTCACGATGAGACCAAAGTATAGATTTAATGACTAGAATCACTCTTCGCTGAATTTGATTAAATAACTGAACTAAAAATTGAATTAAGGGTGATAAGGTGTAATATAGTAATACACTTGGTTGTGATGGGATAAAGCCTAGCCTAAGATCACTTGTTAGATCTAGGCCAATATGTCGAAAATTTTGTAGGATTGTAAGTTTGTCAAAATTTATGATCGGTAGAAGTTTAGTTAAACTACTCAACTGTTAGTAGAGGTATGAAGTCTGGATCATCTCTCGCGTGTCCCAGCTTGACGAAAAGAATGGTTAAATCATTCTCAGTTACTTGTTGTTAACAGTAGGTTTGAGGACTGGAAATTTTAATAATTAGGGAGTGACCTAAAGATACGAATAATCAAACAAGGAAAATACGAACTACAAAACCCAAAAAAAATATACTAATAATAATAAAATAAAAAAAAATTGCATTATGACTCGTAGTGGAAGAATACTAGAATGATCGAGTAAAATAATTGACAGTTACATTTTGGCCTACGTAACTGTGAATTATAGTACTTGTAAGTTCTGGTAAATTCCATTGTGCCAAATAATTTTTAACTTAACGAAAATAATGCAATAAAAAAATCACAAATATGATATCTTGAGTGCGAGTATGACGACTTGACAAGTTGTCAGGTGTAAGGCCCCGATCCCGGGCACCCTACAGTCGGTCTTTCATTGCATATATTTTAGATAAACAATGTATAAACATACTTTTAATACATGATCATAACATACGCAGCGGAATTAATAAAGAAAACATATATACATTCTCATTCATTCATAATAGTCATTACATCATTGACACGATTACAAAATACAACTTTCTTTACAATTCCTAACTTTACTATGATTGCCGGGGAGACACATAAAAACCCGAGATTACCTAGCAATCTCTTTTATGAGAATCCTCAACAACCATAGGGCTTAACTATACTATGATTGCTGCTGATGCATATTCCTCAGCAATCATAGGGTCGTACAGCGACCTCTACCGAAATAAGAAAATATATTTTTCTTCATAAAGAAGATATTAAATTCAAAAATATATAAAGGAGATTTCTTGAGTAATCTCGTTGATTCAGATCCTCAAGAAATCTCGTAATGGCAGGCAACGTGACTTGTTGCGTGCGTTATGGGCCCGCAACACGTGACGTTGCAGCATTACAAAATGGAGAATGCCCTCCCAAAAGAGCTGAGTAGCCGCCTCGTGCCATCCTCAGCAACACTACCTGCGATCTGGAAACACATAAAAAGTCAGCGTTGCTGAGTGAGTTCTAGCTTTATAAATAGTATATAAAAGTACCCTTTTTCTGTATTATACTATACTGTACTGTATATGCGAGCACGCATCAACTGTGTGAACAAATAATGTTCGTTCTCTGTACTATAGGCCTTGTCTGTAACTTTATCTTTATGTTTCACTTTCTATGTGGACCAGTGGGCGATACCCCAACTATGTGCGCGAGGGGAGAATGGATGTCGGGCCATCTATATGCTCCGAAGAGCCAACTGTGTTTCCCCCAAAAAGGCTATGTGTATTCCCCCGAAAGGGCTATGCGTACTATGTACAAGGCCGACCCGAACATCCGGGGCACGTCCAAAGGTCCTGCCAATCTCAATTGATTGACCCTGTGTGCGTCAGTGGGTAGCTAGCCCGCCACACAGTTGAGCTAACGACACATAGTCGTGTAACTCCTATATGCTTGCAAGACTTGTTACTTTCATTACTGTTCCTTTCTCTTTCTTTATTACTCTTTCTCTGTGCTTTACATAATACTTTCATCTCATATATTAAAGATATCATGTATACTATGGGGGATAAGCATGCATCAAATCAAGACACATTAATATTTACAATTCATCAGTGTTCACCATCTATCATGGAAACATCATAACTAGCATACATACATTACACATACACTTCTTTATCCAATCACATCAGCCCTATTCGGGCGACTGAGCATACCCTAGTCGCATGGTTTCCATGCGACTGAGTCATGCGACTGGACTTCTATGCGACTGAATCCTCAGTCGGGCGTCTGTATTACTATGCGAATGGGTCTATGCGACTGAATCCTCAGTCGTGCGTCTGTACTACTATACGAATGGGTCTATGCGACTGAACTACTCTGCGATTGGGCTTATGCGACCGAAACCTTCGATCGCATGGCCTATCGGGCGACTGAGGCTCAATCGTGCGTTTGAACCTCAATCGGGCGATTGGACATCAACTGACACTCATTCGGCCGAATGGCCCTTCAGTCGCATAACCCTAACTGGGCAGCGACTGGAGTTCTTCAAGAACAGTAGTCGCGAACCTAAGTGCTCAGACCCACCTTAAACCCGTTTTTAACCCAAATTGACCCTCCCAAAGCTTAGGGATTCATAATAGGACGTCATACAAGCATGTGCACGTCCTATATCACACTATAATCACATTATCTAAGATTTCATCAAATGGGTCAACTATACACTTTTACAAAACTAGGGTTATTATGTGATCCAGCCCCAAAATCAGTTAAAAACATGTAAATTAGGGGTCCTAGAACTCACATTACAGGTAGAAGTAGATGAACTTCGACTTTGGCTATTTTCTCGACGGATTCGGAGCTCGGACAGCACTTTCCCCCTTTTCTTCTTGGTTCTCGGTCGCCCTCTGCCCTCTTCCCGACTGAAAATGTGAAGTGTTGGGGAGGAGAATGAAGTTGCTCCCCTTTTATACCCACAGCTCAATCGCACCTGGTCCAGGGGCGACTGGACCTTCAGTCGCATCAACACCATGCGATTGGACCCCCAATCGCACGTGTACCATTCGGCTCGCACTTCATTCGGGCGGTTGAGCTCCAATCGTGCGGTTGAACTCCAATCGGCCGAATAGCCATGCGGTTGAACTTCAGTCGCATAAGTCACAGGCGACTGAAGCTCAGTCGCATCACATGCTGAGAAGTCAAACTTTCGGGTGTTACAAGTCCACCCCCTTATTTTAGGTTTCGTCCCCGAAACCTGTCATTCTTCGAACAATCGTGGGTAATGCTGCCTCATTTCTTCTTCAGTTTCCCACGTCGACTCGGATCCCTTCCTGTGCCGCCACTGTACACGCACAAGGGGAACCACTTTATTTCTCAACCTCTTCTCTTTGCGATCTATGATCGCCACTGGTTGCTCTACATAATTGAGCTTTTCGTCTACCTCGATATCATCCAGTGGAACGACCATGTCTTCGTCTGCCAAACATTTCCTCAGATGAGACACGTGGAAGGTCGGGTGAATCCCACTTAGTTCATCTGGCAGATCCAACCTATAAGCCACCTCCCCCACTCGAGCAACAATTCGGAAAGGGCCTATATATCGCGGACTCAGCTTACCCCGCTTTCGGAATCGAATGATCCCTTTCCAAGGTGAGACCTTCAACATAACCCGGTCTCCCACTTGGAACTCAATTGGTCGGCGTCGCTTGTCGGCATACGACTTCTGTCGGTCTTTGGCTGCCTTCATATACGCTTTAATTCTTTCGAGCTTTTCAGTCGTAGCCTCTACCACTTCGACGCTTCCCAATTCTTTCTGACCAATTTCACCCCAACAGACGGGGGTCCTGCATCTTCTACCGTATAACATCTCGTAGGGCGGCATGCCAATACTAGCGTGATAACTATTGTTGTACGAGAACTCAGCTAACGGTAGATGGTCATCCCAACTTCCACCGAAGTCAATAACACATGCCCGAAGCATATCCTCCAAGGTCTGAATGGTCCTTTCCGACTGACCATCAGTTTGAGGGTGATAAGCCGTGCTAATATGCAATCTCGTCCCCATAGCATCGTGGAATTTCTTCCAAAATTTGGATGTAAACCGTGTGTCGCGATCAGATACAATCGACACCGGTACACCGTGACGAGTCACAATCTCTTTGATGAAAAGATCAGCTAACTTCTCGGACGAATATGTCTCCCGCATCGGTAAGAAGTGAGCACTCTTCGTCAATCGATCCACAATCACCCAGATCGTATCATACCCTTTAGGGGTACGTGGCAGCTTTGTGATAAAATCCATGGTGATGTGTTCCCACTTCCACTCCGGGATGTCCAAAGGTTGAATCTTTCCATACGGCTTCTGGTGCTCCGCCTTCACTTGCAGACACGTGAGGCATTTACTCACATACTCCACCACATCGCGTTTCATACCCGGCCACCAATAATCTTTCTTCATATCTTGGTACATTTTGGTAGCACCAGGATGAATGGAGTATCGAGACTTATGGGCTTCATCCAGAATCTTCATTCGCAGATCCCCTAGACGAGGAATCCACATACGCCCAAACCGAGTTTTAACACCCGTCGCGTTCTCACCCAACTCCGCGACCTGACCTCTCATGCGTTCAGAGTTAAGATGTTCGTCTTTCAAAGCCTCATCTTGGAGCTCTTTGACCTGTTTCATTACGTCGGAGGTCATGATTAGCTGGTACGCCTTCACTCGAATTGGCTCGGGCCTCTCCTTTCGGCTAAGGGCATCCGCCACCACATTGGCTTTGCCCGGATGGTAATGGATTTCACAATCATAGTCCTTTATGAGCTCCAACCATCGCCGTTGCCTCATGTTCAGATCTTTTTGCTCGAAGAAGTACTTCAAGCTTTTGTGGTCCGTGAAGATGGTGCATTTCGTCCCATACAGGTAGTGCCGCCAGATCTTCAACGCGAAAACCACAGCTGCTAGCTCCAAGTCATGAGTAGGGTAATTAACCTCATGAACTTTCAGCTGTCGGGATGCGTAGGCTATCACCTTTCCTCTCTGCATTAATACACACCCCAACCCCGAGTAGGAGGCATCAGAATAAACCACTAAATCCTCACTCCCGTCGGGTAGTGCCAATACTGGAGCTTGGGTCAATCTTGTCTTCAGTTCTTCGAATGCCTTTTCTTGAGCTTGACCCCATACAAACTTCACATCCTTTCGGGTCAACTTGGTCCGCTCGCATGGTTGGCAAGTGCTAATCTTTGATTTAGCGCCAACCGCAAGCTTTGTTTCCTCATACACAAATTATCCAGTTACAGCTACCACCACTCGGGAGAGAGTTAAAGGAATTAAGATAATTCGGGGAAGACAAATTATGCGACCCGTAAACAAAAACACTCGCTTTTTTAAGTTGATGCACGCGTGTGCAACCCTTATAATTGGTTCTTTCTGAAAGAAGTCATTTTCCTTCTTTCATTAATTATTACCAATTTCACGATTGTAGTCTTGTGACTCTGTATTCACTTCAAACTAACTTCTCCTGACTACAAGCGATGTGCAACTTCTTAATTTAAGCCTTGAGATAGTATTCTCTAATCATACGACATTAGCGGTAGTATGTAAGATTGAAATAAGTGAGTGCCTTAGTTTTGACGAACACTAGATCTCTAGATGCAAAGTCCATCTCGTGCTTACTCTATGAATGATAAATCATACGAATATTCGAGCATGATTTCATACTCAGGGATGAACTGACCGGCATCCTCAGAAGTGATTGAAATTGAAGTTTCTAGAGAAAGTTTTATTTGTATTCTATCCTAACTGATCGAGAGAAAGTTGGCTTCAACAAACGAACCTCCATAAAATTTGTGAAATATTGACATTGTTTCACCAATAACCTTATGACTCGTGATTAGTGACCTCGGACATTCATTCCTTATGATGACCACGCTTTGGAAATAGTCCTTTCTCATGTTAGTAGATTTTAAATGTAACCCTGACTATGATCATGTTTATGTCTTTCATACTTATCATCTCAGTCTAAGATATAATTCTTGAAACTTAGTACTAATAAGGAAAGCATGTTAAACCCCCTACGATGGAAAAAATGTAAGATCACACGCAAACTGATGTCATTTCCATCAAATCCATTTTCTAACCTTTAGAGCTAAGGCTTTGACACTAAATTCTACGAACGAATTTAAATCTGTAAACCATGTTACTTCGTACGTTGGTATAGCAAATTGATAATTCGTAAGTCGTGATGAAGGTATCCTGAAATAAGGTTAAAGCTGGAACGTGTTATAGCACTTACTTAAACCCTTACGATCCAACTAGGATAACTTGACTATATTCTTGACTAACACGATGTTAACAAGAAAAATCTTGATTCAAATGAAAGAAATTATACTAAAAGCCAAGGGTAGCAGTGACTACCATAGGAATAAGGTGTAATCAAACAAATGTTGCCAGTACCGAAAGACATAATCGGCCACACTCACTAGTAGTTTAAGAATTCTGCATTAGATATCGATGCACACCTGTTTAGTCTAGCAAAATTCGATTTGAATTGGACTAGATAAAGCTTGATTGGCGGACTTAAGACTTAGATTGAGTTGTAGTTGTGTTTCACAACTATGGTACTCTCTGACCCTCTCTTATAGGGATACACTCCGTCAAGGCATTTGGTTAATCATGACGATAAGACACCAACATATTCGAACTCTTTGTGTGATCTATCTAATGGACTCATCAATCGATCCCTTTTTCGGTTTAAAAATTGTGCGATGCTGAAGCCTGAATGAGGTATGATCCATAAGAAAAGCGTAGATCATCATGAACTCCTTAAATTCTACTGAAGTAGAGCGTACAAACTCAAGAATTGAAACTCCTAACCTCGCTTACCAATGATTTTAACTACCCGACTTCTATGATCTCTTATAATATGTCACCAGGTGATTGAGTAACTAGATCATTCAAAAATTTCTTCAACTAATTTCGAGGACGAAATTTCTAAAAGGAGGGGAGAATTTAACAACCCTCAAAATTCGGTAACTAAAGTGTAGCCCAACGAAATGGACACACAAGGCCCATTAAGGCCCAATAAGGGATTTAGGTTCACCTGATCTCCGATTTGATAATCCCAAGTCATAACGATGATCATTGAGCCTCGCAAATGAATATTCAGACTGATAAATGGTTAACGCGGTTGAAAACCGGTTCCTATCGGAACACGACACTTCTAGTGTCATGTCTATGGAATATTATTATTCTAATTGAACAATCATTCTGGAACTCTATCCGAGCGCCTAACAACTATGGCGCGTGCAAAATCGATAAAACCGCATAAAACACACGTACGTTAACGTTGTTAGTTCAAGCGGTTCGGATGCCTAAATTTATGAACAAATTATTATTATGCACTTATTATTATTCTATATAAGTAATTAAATTATAATATTTACATTCGGTGCGAGAAAACGCTCAAAACGGTTAAACGTGTGAAATACGTGATATTAGCGCGCACCGAGCCCGTTTGCCACCTAATACGTAATACTAGACAAAAAAATCTTCTGAGAGTATCCGATACATTTATAAGTCATAAATTTTTAAAAAGAAAACTAAAATAAAAGTGCAATATCAGTCAGATTTGTACGCGATACCAACCGACACAGAGCAACAGACATTTACCGGTATTAATTTAACCACTATATATATCCCCTCCCTTTCATTTTTCTTCACAATTCACACACACTTAAGTGTGTTTTTAGAGAGAGAGTGAGTGAGAGAGAGAGAGAGCTGGAGTTTTCCGGCCACCCTCCGGTGGTGGTCCGGCGGCGGCGAGCGGCGGTCCGGCCCGTTTTCACCATACAACCATTTCTCGACGCTACGAACGCGATGGTAAGCTCGGATTTCCCTGAATCTTTCGTTAAAGATGCTAAAAATCGAGTTTTATACTCTGTCCAGGAAATGATGTACATGCGCACTATCAGAGATGAGACGATTTCTGAAGATCTGACCGTTGAATGTTTCTGATTTTTGGATATGTTATACCTAACATACTCGTCTTAACATCTAACGGTCAGTTTTCAATAATAATACTCAGAGATATGATTTTTCCATCTACAAACATGGCTGGTCGTAACTTTCTGCCTAAAAAGTGGTTGTCCCAAAACTTGTTCATTTCCCCGGAGATTTGACCGCGGAATCGTAACGTTTTTGGGTTGCATGGACGATCCGAGACCGAAGAAATGTTCGTGATGAAAAACGAACAAAATGGTGTATACGGTTCTCATTACATGTCGGTTTTCAAGAAGATACGTAGATACGAATCGAATGAGAAAGGTATAAACCGAGTGTTTATTATTTGCATATTGTGTTAAACAAGTGGGACGAGTGCGACTACTAAATATAAAGTTACGATAAAATACATTTATAACAATTGTAAAATATAACTAAATAAGATAAAATATGGACACACATAAACATAAATAACTTGTTATAATTAACAATAATCCATATAATTGAAATATAATGTGTATTGTATAAATATTGAACATTGTAATAACTTGTATAAAGTGCAATCCGACTCTTATATATGCAAAATGGACTTTTATTAACAAACCACACATATATATATATATATATATATACATTATATATATTGGACTTTTATGAATAATCTTACTGTAATGGCTATTAAATAAATGTGTACGAATAGATTTGACGAGTTTTCAAATATTTTATAATTTATGTAAAACTAACCATGATTTTATAAAAACCAAACGAAGTTATACTTACAAAAGTTATAGATGTGAATCAAATAATTTGAACGAACAAAATATCTAAATAAAGACGGAAGAAATAATAGGAAAATCCAATAAAATCGCAACATGTGAAGTAACACGCTAGATGGCTTGATTAAGCCAAATAAGAGTATAATTAGTTCATCATTTTAACAATAGCATGTATTTGATTATCAACCAGGGAATAAGTTGGGTGAACAAGCATTTTCATAAACATGCTTTGTCAAATGTTAATTAAGTCTTCCACGACTAGGATCTGGATAGATCAGTGCAAGACATTTCTGATCGGTTAGTGATCACGTACGAAGGTGAGTACTTCGGCCCCATTTTTATTAAATATTGTTTTATTTAAACTATTTTGGGGGAAAAACATGGTAAACTGTTTTTATTTACATGATGGGTAAAACAAGGATAATATATTTTTGATGGTATAAGTTGGGTCAGTTATATGCGTACATATTGCTGAGCCCCTAAATCCCCCCATAATCATTAATCTCGGGGAGGCCACAGACTTATATGGGTAGATCTATCGGGTTTGAAGGGCCCGCTCTCGCGACCAGTCGCGCTGGTCAGGATATGTGGCGAGGGAGTTTATATGTTTG
This sequence comes from Flaveria linearis, assembly GCA_024085815.1. Taxonomy (NCBI): domain Eukaryota; kingdom Viridiplantae; phylum Streptophyta; class Magnoliopsida; order Asterales; family Asteraceae; genus Flaveria; species Flaveria linearis. Next base: position 3,773,080 of record CM044009.1, on the reverse strand, counting down.
GACTGTTGTGGGGCAACGACGTGTTTCTTGGCTTGATTATGGACTTATGACCTGATTGTTATCATAGGACCTAGCTAGTCTATGATGGGTATATTATCTCGTTACATCATAAACGATTTTGAAGAAAAAAAAACTGATTGTTTATAAAGTTTTAAAACCCGAATGCTCACCAACTTTATGTTGACTATTATTTTCTCATGCTTTTCAGGGTTATAAGTAAGCTCTGTTGAGAGTTAACGGAATGAGTCTTTGGAGGGTCAAACGTGTCAGTTGACTACCTGTAGTGGAAATTCTGAAATAAATAAATGTTGTCGTTTGACTGAACAAGACGGTTGTAATTAATACCTGAACTTCACTATGTTATGATTAAAAACGTGTAAAGGTCTAATCCGTTGTAGTCAACTGTTTGATTGTTAACGTTTGACTATAACTGTTGGAATAACTCCAACTTCCGTTACCACCACGTCACGCGACCTTCCGCTGCGATTTTCGGGGTGTGACATACTAGCTCTTAATGGTTCAGACATCTTAATGGTTCATCACTTAATGGTTCAGACCTCTTATTGGTTCAGCACTTAATCATTCAGATATTGCCAAACAACCCCTTAATTAAAACGAGTTAGGATGTAAATGTGTAGGCGACAAGGTGTCATCCAAGGTAGGAGAGGAACCAGAGAACCAGAATCTTATGGAAAGCATGTACTTCTAGGATCATATAAAGGATAAGCAAAGAACATGATAGGAGAAATAGGAGATAGCTCTCCATAAAGAGAGAGAGAGAGAGGAGATGCTAAATGTTAGTTTAACACTTGCAAATGGGCTTATCTTAAATGGAGAAGTAACCCTCCTATTTATAAATGAGGGATTACCTAACCCTAATGGGGTTGCTTGATGTGGGTTGGGCTAGTCCACTAATTCCACCATTATATTTGACGAGACTCATGTTATCATCCTTGCCAGGATAAGCCTTGCTATATGGCTGGCCTTTTCAACCATAATATGGCTTCCTGTGTTGCCCTTGCCATGTGGTTAAGCTTGGTTTTTTCGAGTAAGATTAGAATAAGTTCCAATAAAGGATGGTTACCTTTTTTTTATATATCTGGAACATACTTACGTCATCAGCATCGATGTTAAAAGTTGACTTAAGTTTTTGGATCCAAACCATCCGCTCAATTTTGTTTTTATATCAAAAAGTCATGCTGACATTTCTAAAATGAATATCCTAAAGGATGCGACATTAATAGTCGCGTAATATTCTAATGATGTCTTCTAAAATGTTGTATCCAAATACGCCAATACAACCACCGTCAAAGTTCTAACAAACACCCACTAGTACAATCACCCGTTAATGGATAAGTCGACATAATAGCCTCGAGCCAGATGAAGGGGATGACAATATAGAAATACGATTACTCAAAACATGCATTCCTATCATTACAGCTTGACTCCTCAACAACGTAGAAGTCGATTTCCATGGGCTAGTATGAAACAAACAAGTTTAGACCTAGAACCAAACGAGAAATCGTAAAGACATAAGATGAGAACTAGAAACCAGGCCTGTATTAATAAAAACGGTTTTAGGCGGGCCGATCTAGCCAGTTCTAGTGGGTCTTACAGACAAAAACCGATTCTTACTCACTCCTATCTCTATGACACCACATAAGAGGTGTTTAAAGTGTTATAAAAATATCACATAAGATGATCATGTCCAGCTAAACAAATGATCTAATCAAACCCAAATTTCAAATATTCAAACTATCATTAAAATTAAACACTTATGTAGTGATATGTTGTTAGTTTCTTACAAAGATGAGATTAGAATTCATATTTTTTAAAGCAAATTTTTTTTTGAACGGCCAACGAATAATTTTTAAGCCCGGTCACCCGGGTAAACCCATTGGCGAAAGGCCACTCACGCCCGCGAACACAGACAGCGCTGGTGACCCGGCTCGCCCACCATTTCAATGGAAACCCACCACCCAATGACCCACTGTGGTAAAACTCTTGGCCCACTTGGAGCATATTGCACCTAGTGAGACTCCAACCCATTACCTCCACTTTGAAAAGTCATAGGATGGCTCATCCTAAAGCTCGGTGGCCTTTCGCCATTGGGTGGCCTTTTAAAGCAAATAATTTCAATTTTTCTACAAATTTTTTATTATAATTTAAATAATTAACATCCCCTACCTACATTTATCGACCCCATCGCTAGTCAATCTTGGAGTCCAATCCACCTACAAAACGCTTCACCCATCGCTATCCTCATCAAGATCCCGATCTCAACGCTCTGACTACACACCCCCATTTCCTTCAATCCACCACCATCAAACCCTATGGACTTCGATTCCACCACCATTGCAGAAGATAACACCAACAATCACGGATGGCAGAAGGTCACATACGCCAAGAAGAAGAAGAACAAACAACAGCCACTGCAACCCTCGATCTCCAACGGATCCGTTGCCGCCGGTGACCGTAACGTGTTCACCGATATCGAGAAGAGATCGGAGGAGCGGCGGAAGGTGATTGAAGCTCAGAGATCAGCGGTTGGTGATCCTGATCCGGTGGTTAGATCGGTGAAGAAGAAGAGTTATTCGGATTATGAGGAGAGTGATGAGGAGGTTGGTGAGAGTAGGGTAGGTGTGAGTGATGAGGTGGAGGAGAAGAAGAAGAAGAAGGCTAAGAAGGTGAAGAAGCCTAAGGTTACGATGGCGGAAGCGGCGGCGAAGATTGATGCTGATGAATTGGCGAGTTTTCTGTTGGATGTGACGGTGAGTGAATTCGATGTTCTGCTTTGATTTCGTTCATTGTTAGTTAGGTTTTGTTGAAAGTTGTTGGGAATTTATGGTCATAGGATGAAGGTAATTGTTGATATGGCTGTAGGTTATGATTACAGCTTCGTTCTCGTTAACAAGATATGCAGTTGAATCAGAAGAGAGATTTTAGTTATATTAAGTTTGATCTGATTTTTAGTTGAATAATTGGAAACTAATGTTGTAACTTATGTAGTTATGTATACGTGTTTACAGACTTCATTTGAGGGACAACAAGATATACAGTTGATGAGGTTTGCTGACTATTTTGGTCGTGCATTTGCTGGTGTGACTGCTTCACAATTTCCTTGGGTGAAGTTGTTCAGAGAATCTCCTGTTGCGAAGGTTGCTGATGTAAGTTCTCTTCTTGAGTGTGTGCATATACTTGAATAATGGATTTTGAATTTATACTGCCAAGTCATTGTGCATTTGTGCCTGAAATTGTGCTCTCTAGTAATTTATATGACATTATGATATAAAAAAGTTGATGAATCAAACAAGTCAAGCTGCTTGTGTATGTGTCTGTGCCTTTTATATTTAAAATTCATTAATTTAATAGCTATGGTACAAAATTGTACTTTTTTATATTTGTGATTCACTTTATGCTGGAAATCCGCGATGATCTCATATTCACATTCACATCACTCACGCCACTCACTACACAAAAAAATCAGAACAAGATGAATGAAATAACTGATAATTAATAGCGGGGAGAAACTCTTTGAGGGCAGCAGGCCTTGGAGCTACTGGTAAGGTTGTTGCTCCGTGACCTTGAGGTCATTGGTTCAAGCCTAGGGAAACAGGTTCCTACACAAAGTGTAGGGTGAGGCTGTGTAATCAGATCGCTTTGCGATCTAGCCCTTCCCGGCCCCTCGGCAGTTTGAGCTAAGTCAAACACTGGGTACGCCTATTTTTGGGAGAAACGCCTTCAAATAAATTACGAAGGAAGGTAGAGTATACAAAGATTGATAAGCTGTAATGAGCAATGCATGTCTCTTAATTACCCTAATTTGTCTGGATCATCCCCTCTGTTGGTTAACACCCTTTAGGTTCCAGGACTACTCAGCAACCATCTTTAACACTTTCTTGTAAGTGCAGAATCCTGTGTCTCATATTCCTGAAGCTGTTTACAAGATATCAGTTGATTGGATCAACAAACGATCTATGGACGCTCTTGGATCTTTTTTCCTTTGGCTTTAGACAGCATTCTTGCTGATCTGGCAAGCCAGCTAGGTGGTGCAAAGGGATCCAAGAAAGGTGCCCAAAAGATATCCTTAAAATCGCAAGTAAGATCAGAGAATTTCCTTGTTGTTTCTTTATCAACTTAGATTATTTAATTCATGCAGTAAAATATGACTGATATTCATTACTGTCATTTCATAACAGGTGGGTCTGTTTGTAGTGTTAGCAATGGTGTTACGAAGAAAACCTGATGTGCTAATTAATGTATTGCCAACTCTAACTGAAACTCTAAAGTATCAAGGACAAGACAAGCTTCCAGTGGTTGTGTGGATGGTAACACAAGTGAGTTAACTCAGAAGCATTAACAGAATGTGAGTTTTAAGATTTTGTTTCTGGTTCCATAATGTGATAATGTAAAGTTAAAATACGCAGGCATCACAAGGGGATCTTGCTGTTGGGTTATACACGTGGTCGCATTTGATATTGCCAATAGTTGCTACTAAATCAGGCTCCAATCCGCAAACCCGGGATCTAGTATTGCAATTAGTGGAAAGGTTTTTTAAGTCGACCTTTTTTACCATCCATTATTGATGTGTCAAAACAGGCAGGTTGGGTATCGGACTAACGGGACATATTAGGTTCTGGTCAAATAATTTTTAAGTGCGGGTGAAAACGAACTGGCCTGGTCCCCAGCATTTTTTTTCCTTTTCAAGTGTAAATAGTTATTGTAAATGTATTTGAGTACAAAACCGAGCTGTTAAAATAACACGATCTAGAAAATTGTAAGTATTTGAATTCAAAACAAGTGATTCTGAACCTGTTCAACTCACTAGTTCTGGTTTGTTAATCTTAATTTTTGTTTTTGACCTTTACAATATTATGCAACCCACTTTGACTCGTCTCCATGTAAATGTATTGGAATGGGCACATGTAATCTGCTAGTTTTTTTTTTTTTTTTCAGACTTGCAAACTTGTGACACATTGTTTGTTTTTGTTCATAGGGTTCTCTCTGCCCCAAAGGCTGAAGCTATTTTAGTAAACGGTGCTGTGCGGAAGGGTGAGCGTTTATTGCCACCATCAGCCCTTGACATGCTATTGAGAGCCACCTTCCCTCCTCCATCAGCTCGTGTCAAGGTGAGACTTCTGTAGGGTAATTGGCCTTTTACTATCAGTCAGTGTGTTCATATAGTAGTAAATTCTTAAAAAGGGTAAAAGTCATTTACTTTCATCAGCTTACTTGCTATCGTGTGCCAGTGCCACCTTCTCTTTCCTTAGAAAGAGTAAAATGGTAATTGACTACTGTTCAGACCGTTCATTCCGCTCATAAATCGAACAACATACAAACCCCGTATATTCAGAACTACTTAATGAGTAAACTATGGGGGTTTCTTTTCATTATTCCCTAACCGGTACGACTTCACTATCGGGCATCCAGGAAAACAAAATGAACCTAGAAAAAAGTTGGTCAAAAAAGTGTTTGCAGGTCAACTCGTGTTGGTCATGAATATTGTTTAGCTTTTGATTGATGTTGTATAGGCAACCGAAAGGTTTGAAGCTGTGTATCCTACGCTTAAGAAGGTTGCTCTTGCTGGTTCCCCTGGAAGCAAAGCCATGAAACAAGCCTCTCAACAGATTATGGCTCTCTCTTTAAAAGCTTGCGGAGAAGGTACATTTTTAGAATATATAAGTTTCTAATTCGAAGAAAATATTTTAAAACTTAATTTCTTGATATTGTTCTTTGCCAATTGCAGGAATCCCTGAGCTATCCCATGAAGCATCTAGTATTTTTATTTGGTGCTTAACTCAAAATCCTGATTGTTGCAAGCAATGGGTAAGTTTCATTTTTCTAATCAGGACAATCTTATTTATACTTATGTTTGAAGTAGATATACTAGTCATAAAACTGAACTTTCACGTCGGATCTATTAAATTTTGTGCTTAAACATCTAAATCGAGGCTTAAATACCTAAAATCTAAGTGCCTAATAATTGACTAATTAAACCCCTTTAATCTTGAGTTTGGAGAGAATTGGATGCAAATAATGTAATCATCATGGATGAGAATCCTAGTTTTGATTGTACATTTTTTAATTGAAATATGCAAATGAAAACCAGGGAAGTTTTGGCGCTTGACTCATTCATCACCTTGTGTGTTAACTATCAGAGGTGGCCTTTTAAACTAGGGGTGTTCACGGTCCGGTTTTATTGAAAATTTTGGGTCAAGCTGCCAGTTTTAGTTTAAACCAACTTAAAAAATTATTTTTAAAATTGTTTAAAAACTTAAAATGATAAAAATGTTCATAAATATAATATTAATGCATGTACCTAAGTCGCAACTGTGTATTCTAAAATTAAAGATAATAAATAATATAAAGGTTAAATGGTTTGTTCCAAGATTTAAACGGTTAGCCAGACCACTAAACCACCAGAACCTGGTGCTGCAAAGAGCTCCCGCGTTTTCGCAGGGTCCAGGGAGGGTCCGTCCCATTTAAGGGAAGATGTACGCGGTCTTTCCCCACATTTTGTGGGGAGGCCGTTTCCACGGATCGAACCTGAGACCTTCGGTCCCTTAGGAACAGCTTTTACCGCTGCGCCAAGGCCCGCCCTCTTGTTAAACCACCAGAACCAAACTGTATAAATCTCAAACTCCCGACTTGTTTGGTTTGGGGAATTTGGTCGGTTTCAGTGGTCTATGAACATCCCAAATTTGTACCCATCTATATAAATGGGTTATAATACCTCAAAATGAATTTCATTAGTAATTTATCGGGTATTCAAATGCTTGTAACATCGTAAATAGTTTAATTCAAAAGAATATGTGTTATTAGACTGATAATAAATATAATTTGAATCACTTTAGTACACAAATAATAAAAAGACAAAAAATGGGCAAAAATATCAACGGGAAGATTAAAATGACCTTTTGGCCTGAACCTATTTTATCCCATTACCCAACCCGCCCGCTGCCCTTAACTACCTGCATCCTAACCTATAATCTTTGGTTTCATATTTTCATCAAATATGACCAAATGCAACCGTGCAGGATAATCTCTATTTGGATAATTTGGAAGGAAGCGTCGTTATTTTAAGAAGACTCAATGAGCAATGGAAGGCCCTCTCTCTAAGCCCGCCTTCTATTGAGGCCCTCAACACAACTCTTAGGAACTTAACGAGAAAGGTATCACACGGGTCAGGTCGGGTTGGCCCAAACACATTTGTCCGCTTTTCCCCTACTTATTTGGTCTTTATTTGTTTTCTCTAGAACGAAAAGGCGATGACTGAAGGAGATAAATCTGGTGATCAAGTGCACTACAAGGAAGCCAATAAACACTGTAAGGTGTTATTGGGACGGTTATCACGCGGGTCGGGGTGCTTGAAAGCTACGGTGTTCCTTGTCGTTGCGCTTGGTGTGGGGGCCACATTCCTGCCTCCAACCGTCTTGGAGTCGTTGAATTGGATCAAATTATCTGAAATTTTAAACACCAAGCATTTCATCTAAAGATGATGATGATAAAGTTGATGATGATAAAGATGATGATGATGATGACTAACATACACAGTATCTGTTAAGCAGGGAAAGGTCAAAATTGGTATTTAATAAAGGGGAGAAGGAGCCCCTCTTTATTTATTTTTTTATCTTTTTCTTTAGAAGCGAAAGGAGCTAATAGTTTTTCAATCATGCCCTTAGAAGTTAGAAATATGTTATATCGATTTTGATTTTATCAAAGTTACGAGATCTATATTTTATGTTGCTGGTCTTTTTTTTGTCGTTTATAGTTATGTGAGTTGAGCTTGAGCTAGACTTTTTTTAAAGCTCTTTTAACTTGGTATTTTGTTTCGAGCTATATATTTAAAACTTGAGTTTCGTTCGTGTGCAATTTTACCAGTTTGCCTTCTTTGTCATTCTGTTATTGTTAATTTTCTTTTAGTTAAGTGTACTTTATTTATCTCTTGCATGGCTTATAAAATTTTTATAACAAAAGAAAGGAAGTGGGCATTTAATGTACTAAACAAACAAACATACCCAGTGTACTAAATAACTATTTATCCTAACAAATAAATTGGCGGAAGCAAAGGTAAAGGAATTCAACCGACAAAAACAAGATCAAAGCAAGTGATTCGATTGCAAAATGATTTGAGTGCTTATGTGTAATGTGTTTTCACATATTGTATGGGTATTTTTGCAAAACGAATACCATCTGAGTAGAAATCGTCTTTTATAGAATGATTCATAACAAAGTTTATTTTGGGCCAATGTGAGGCTAGCCCAGTTGGTAGACGTATTGCCTCTTAAAGAGGAGGTACTGGGTTCAAACCCAGATAATGATATAATATGAAATAACTACCTTTAGTAACCCGTGTATTACACAGGTTGAATAAATAAAATATTAATATATAATATTTATTAATTATAAAATAATATTTTAACATATAATAAAATAAAATATCAACTTTTTAAAATTTTGTTTTTAAACTTTTTCTAAAATAAATAAAACAAATCGTATAAAAATATTATTTTTAATAATTTTCCCATTATAACTCTCAAATTTGATAATTTTTTGTTTTTAAAAAGTGACTTTTTAAAAATACCAATTTTAAAAAAATTTGTATTTTAAAAAAATATGCTTTAGAAAAATATATTATTTATAAAAAAATTATTTATTTAGAAATAATATTAATAAATAGATTTATTTTTTAATTTATTAAATCTAAAAAGTTGTTAAGGAATATTATTAATAAATTAAGGTAATTATTTAATAGGAGAGAGAGCGGGAAAAATTTGATGAGAATAATTTTGGTGCTGCCACGTGTCATCTTAAGATACCTTTTTATTAGAGTAGTAGATTTAGGAGTATGATAGATTTGCCGTTAAAAAAAACAAAGTTTATTTTGGAAAAATACACAGAATAATTTGCCAGGGTAACTAGTTGCATATCCCTCCACATGTATATCTTTTTTCTTGTTTTAAAAAAAATAAATTACAAGCCACTTAAGAGAGAAAAATACACGTAAAGTTTCAAGTTTTTTTTCTTCACATTACGTTTAAATCAAAATGTTAGGTGATTTCATGTGTTAAAAGTTGTTGAAAGACTTTTGTGAAGAAAAATGACAAGCATGTTGGTTTTTATGTTTAACTAGTTAATTTTTGTAAAAAAACAAAACAAAAAAATATGTTGGTATTTTTATGGTATCTGTCTTTAACTTTATCATATATGATATATTGTATCACTACTACCACATATATAAAGTAATAGATTTGCTTAATCTCGTGAGCTAATCTTTGTGTAAAAAACTCGGTACTTAAAAGTTGAAATCATTTATAATGTACTTTGATTTAGCTTAAGCTTGACTCAACCCTTTTAAATCGATTAGTTGATTTAAGACTTTAACAAGCTCAAGTAAATTGTGAATAATAGTTTTAAATAAGACCTGTATTGTATATTAACAAAATCAATATTGTCAAATGTACCGTAAAACATTTAAATAAGAGTTTTAGAAATGTTACATGAGTTATGATTTTGGCACACATAAGTATTAAGAAAAAGTTATTGCAAATTTATTTTTAATTATTAGGTCATTAATTTATCTCACATTCGAATTCCCCCGACTAACAGGAAAAGATTATGCTAATAGATGGATTAAAACACCATACAATGTTTCGAAAAAAGAATCAATTCTTTAATTAACCATTACATGGTCTAATAAAAAGCATAATAAACAACACAAGTGTCTGCAGACTTTATTGTTTTATTTAAATTCATTTAAAATCGACCGGTTCATTACCAAATCGATGACACCAATAATATCTACACTAATCGATCGGATGAACTTTTAAAAAATTGTGATTACTATTGGGTTTTATATTTTCATATCATTTTCCTCCATACTTGGTCCTACCTGTTTCTCTTTTTGCTTATTGGAAGGCGACTTTCCTTCGTGTTTTTCATCTCCATCATTCCTTTTGTATGGTGCTCCTTCCATTACATAATTGGTGGAGTAAATGCCAGCTTGCTTCCACTTTCTTTTAGTCCTCCTTATTATATATATTGTATCATCTCTTGTACGTGATTGAATCAATAAAAAACACAATGAACAAATTTATGAAATCTTGATACTATCAAAAATTAAGATGGTATCAGAGCGGTTCTAGAACCCTCATTCCGAAAAACATTTCAGTTGCTACATGGCTGGAGATGAACCTCCCAAACAAACCGAAGGTAGTTCCAATGGTGGTTCGATCGATACTTCATCACCATACTATCTTCATCCCTCAGATTATCCCAAACAACTACACGTCAATGAAGTTCTCACCGATGGAAACTACATAGATTGGACTCAAGAGAAGTCCAATTTTCTCTTTGCTAAGAACAAGATAGATTTCGTTGATGGAACTCTAAAAAAACCGGAGACCACGTCTCCAGATTACAAACAATGGATGAGATGTGATGCTATGATTAAGGGATGGCTTACTACAGCCATGGAGAAGACAATACGTGACAGTGTCAAATACGCAACAACAGCCTTGGAGATATGGTCGGATCTAAAGGAAAGATTTGGCAAAGAAAGTGCGCCAAGGGCTTACGAGTTAAAACAGAAGATTTCTATAACCCGTCAGGATGGTGCAAGCACTTCCACATACTACACCCGACTTAGAGCACTATGGGACGAGTATCAATCCATTCGCTCTTTTCCATAGTGTTCCTGTAATGGGTGTTCTTGCGAACTCGGTAAGAAAATTACTGAACATCTTGAGAAGGAGCGGCTATACGAGTTTCTTATGGGTTTGGATAATGAATTCAATATTATCCGGACCCAAATCTTAGCCACTAAACCTGTTCCAACACTAGGAGCCGCTTATCATTTGGTAGCGGAAGATGAAAGACAACGAACAATATCCGGTGAGAACCGAAGTGCACCTGAATCAGCGGCCTTCAAATCCTTCCAGAAACGTGAAAGAAATTCTGGACAGTCAAAAGATAAAAGTTCTAGCAAGCAAGTCAAGGAAGGAAAAGAAAACGAACAATGCACTTTCTGTGGAAGAAGCGGACATAAACGAGAAGGGTGTTTCAAGTTGGTGGGTTATCCAGATTGGTGGCCAACAAAGAAGGGTGACAAGACAAATTCGAGAGCTGCCTGTGTAGAGACAAAGTTCAGTCCCATACCCGGGATGAGTAACGAGCAATATCAAAGGTTCTTGAGTTTTTTTTCAGGTTCTGGAATTAACAATGCTGATGAAACTAAACCTGAAGCGAACATGGCAGGTAATGGGAGCGATACCTTTGTTATTGACTCGGGTTGCACTGAATATATAACCCATCGTCTTAATCTTCTCATGAGCAATAAAAAAACCCCAAACGAGATGCCGGTAGTTATACCGAATGGTAGTGCCATTCCGGTTGAAGGAAAGGGTGAACTGTCGCTCCCTGGGGGAGTGAAACTAAATGGGGCTCTTTATGTACCAAATTTTAAATACAATCTTCTTTCGGTTAGCCGCTTATGCAAGGATCTTAAATGTGCTGTAACCTTCTTTCCTATTTTTTTGTCATACAGGGGTTACAAACGAGGAGCTTGATTGGAGCGGGTGAATGCCGAAGGGGGTTGTATCTTTTGGACATGCTCAAAGAAATTAGAAGGACTATGATGGCCATAATGGACACGTGGCATAAGAGATTGGGACATGCTTCGAAGGAGAAACTATCTAGTGTTGAATTTATTAAGAATAACAGTACTAAATTCAATAATTCTTTCTGTGATTCTTGTGCTAAAGCCAAACATGCCCGAACACCTTTTCCTACTAGTTTTATTAAAACATCTGGTTGTTTGATCTGGTTCATTGTGACATTTGGGGAAGTTATAGAATTCCATCATACACACGGGCAAAATTTTTTCTTACAATTGTTGATGATTACAGTAGGTCCGTGTGGGTTTTCCTGTTAAAAATACAAAAGTGATGCCAGCCAGTGTCTAATGAATTTTCAAAAGTTTGTTGAGGTACAATTTAAAAAACATATTAAAAGAGTTAGATGTGACAATGGTGGGGAATTCACATCCAACGCCATGATTGATTTTTATAACAAGAATGGGATTTTGTTAGAAACCACTTGTCCACACACCCCTCAACAAAATGGGGTAGTTGAAAGAAAACACAGTCATCTTCTTGAAACGGCCCGGGCATTACGGTTTGAAGGGAATGTTCCAAAAAGATTTTGGGGAGAATGCATTTTATCCGCTGCATATATAATAAATCGCCTTCCTTCAAAGGTGATAAATAACAAAACTCCTTACGAGCTAGTTTGGAATCAACAACCTAAATATGAACATTTAAGAGTCTTTGGGTGTTTGGCATACTATAGGAACAATAATACAAAAGGGGACAAGTTTGAAAAAAGGGGTAAACCTGGGGTCTTCTTAGGATATCCTCAAGGGACAAAAGGGTATAAAGTGTATGATTTGGAAGATAAGAAAATCATTGTTAGTAGAGATGTGTTTTTTTTAGAAAATGTATTCCCTTTCAAAGAAATCACAGAAGGTTCATGTAGTGATCATGTTGAACCATTCAAAGTTTACGGTAACAATTCTACTAATGAGGAATTTTCAGACCGCCCTGAATTGGTTGCAAAGCCTGTGGTCCTTGACTCCTTGGACCACTCTGATGATGACCACGTCCAGTAAGAACCCCATGATACTGAAAATACTATCGGGCCTGATGAGTACAATGAGCCCAATAAGCCTGATACTGGCTCAGGACCAGAAAGCTTGGACCAGCAAGAATCAGAAGTAGAAGAACGAAATTCCAGCCGACTTGTTTCAAGGATTATGTTGTCCAACTTCCCCTTCGGTCGACAATTCACAGCCCGACTCCGAGCAAGCATCTTCAACGGTACACCCTATCTCTCATTTTGTTTCATATAATAAGTTTTCTCATGCACACAAGGCTTTCCTTATTGGCCATCAATTCGAATGATGAGCCAACTTGTTTTGAGGAGGCAGCACAGGATGAAAAGTGGAGGGAGGCTATACGAAATGAGATAAAAGCCTTAGAGAAAAACGGAACATGGACACTCGAAAATCTTCCCCAAGGAAAACGCGCCATAGACTCAAAATGGGTTTATAAAACAAAGTACAAATCCAACGGTGAAGTGGAGCGATACAAAGCAAGGCTCGTAGCAAAGGGCTTTACACAAATGGAGGGGGTAAATTACCATGAGACCTTCGCCCCGGTAGCTAAGCTTGTAACAGTTCGAACCTTGTTAACTGTTGCAACCAAGAAAGACTGGATCATTCATCAACTCGATGTCAATAATGCCTTCTTGCATGGAGATCTGGATGAACAAGTTTATATGAAGATTCCAAAAGGTTTTTCGAAGAAAGAAGAAACTAGAGTATGCCGCCTTCGAAAGTCACTTTATGGTCTGAAGCAGGCTTCCAGGAATTGGTATCAAAAGTTTACCAAATTCCTTCTTTCCTTGGATTTTAAACAATCCAAAGCCGATCATTCATTGTTTACATATCAGAAAGAAGGAATTTATGTGGCTCTTATATATTATGTGGATGACGTAATCATTGTTGGAAACAATCTAAACACAATTCAACAAACAAAGGGGCAACTTGACAAAGAGTTTAGCATTAAGGATCTAGGAGTTTTAAAGTACTTTCTTGGGATTGAGGTTGCAAAGACTCCTGATGGATTGGTTTTGAGCCAACGCAAATACACGTTGGACATCCTAAAAGATAGCGGCATGTTAGGGTGTCGTCCCAGTGCATTTCCTCTTGAGCAAGGAACGAAACTTGGCAAGGGAGAAGAAGAAGCTCGCATAGATGCTACACAGTATCGCAGGTTGATAGGCCGCTTGTTGTATCTTCAAGCCACTCGTTCCGATATTACATATACCGTTAATGTCTTGAGTCAATTTGTAAATGACCCGGGACAAAATCATTTAGAAGCTGCTAACCGGGTTTAACGGTACTTAAAGGGAACACCTGGACAAGGCATTCTTTTACCTCGTGCAGGGCCTTCAGTCCTAGTTGGTTATTGTGACTCCGATTGGCTTGGATGTCCTTTTACGAGGCGGTCAAGAACGGGATACTTAATTCTTTTAGGCGGTAGCCCGATTTCTTGGAAAACAAAGAAGCAATCTGTTGTGTCTCGTTCTTCGGCAGAAACAGAGTATCGGGCTATGGCTTCTGCAGTAAGTAAGATCATCTGGGTGTGCTGGTTACTCAAAGATTTGCAGGTCCATATTATGGATCCCACTCAATTGTTTTGTGATAATCAAGCGGCTCGACACATTGCAAATAATCCAGTTTATCATGAGCTCACGAAGCATGTTGAGATGGATTGTTTTTTTGTTCGGGAACGAGTAGATGCAAAAGAAATCCTACCCATGGCCGTTGACAGCAAACTTCAGCTTGCAGACCTACTCACTAAGGGACTTGGAACTCAACAACTTAACTCTTTGCTTAGCAAGATGGGCATTCGAGATTTACATGCTCCATCTTGAGGGGTTATGACCTCTAATTATCATTTTAATATGCCCTATTGACCCTTTATTTTATATTGAATATTAAATGTGAACTAAGAAGTAAGAAGAAGGTTACAAGTAGGTAAACTAGTTTTTAGAAGGTTACAAGTAGGTAAACTAGTTTTTAGCGACTTATGGCTATTTGGTGTGGATGTTTAACCTCCCAATTAAGGTTTATTAAGACACATTTTGTTTTGTATATAACCTAAAACAACCAATTTTAAATATTGTTTTGTTCTTGCATATTATTTATAATCTTAGTTTAGAAAATTCTTTTATCATTTATCATAACGTCTGGATTGAGTCAATATTTACGTAGGATAGATAATTGTTAGGATCATTACAGAACCACTTTTTATTTTAAGAACCACAGAACCATTGATTTACATAAACGTAAATTAAGTCTGATGTTACTTGAGCTGTTTTACATACGTGTATATCAGACATGAATAATAAAACTATGTGAAACAACTAAATATTACCACCTTTAACTTACATATATGTAAATCAATGATTCGTAATTTACATTTCTGTAAATCAATGGTTCTTTTGGCTCTGAAAATAAAAAATGATTCTGTAATGATCTTGACCCGGATAGAGAAAGCATATATACAACTATGAAGTCGTACATGTAACATCGCGTAATTTCGTAAATAAAAGTTAATTAAACAATTAAGTTTAATACGTTGATGGTAATTCCAATAATTACAATAATCAAAATAATAATAATAATATAATAATAATAATAATAATAATAAAAAATAAATTATTCATTTATGAAACATTTAGACAACTTATAATAATTTATGGATTATAAATAAATTTTTTTTATAGAAGATTATAAAATTTATTAATCATTTATAATGAGTAACTAAATGGAAAGTCATATTACAAATTATAAAGTTATAAAGTTTAACAACAATTAATTTGATATATTATCCAATTAATTTTATAAGTCCAGGGGGTAGATTGGTAAATTTAAAAACTTTATATAAAGCTTTGAGCATGAAATAATAAGACAATCAAACCACAGGGACCGTTTGTGCCAATTTCGAAAACAATTTAAACCAACCCACGTAAATCCGGCAGCCGGATTCCGGCGACCTCCGGACGGCGCCGGCGAACCTTAAAACCCCCAAAACTCTCAATTTTAAATCTAAAAACCGGTCCCAACATATTCTAGAACGAGAATCGAACCACATGGGCACCTCAATTTGATAATGTGAGTGCGTTTCAGAGCCTGTTCCCTCCCACGAGTTGTCGGCCCCTTTTTCAGACCGCAGATCGCACTACACGATTTAATACTCAAAATTACAACCCTCTAACAAACTTATAATCGTTTATAACATTCCTACGAATTCGATTTCATTCAGAACAGTCAAAAACATCACACTCGACATCCTCTTTCGTTCGGACCTGCAACTCGATTTTGAACCAACCTCCGATCAATTTCAATCGAAATTAACATAGGGCATTGCATCAATATCATCATACGAAGCTTCCCCTAAGTTTAATTTGATTATGATTGTGGTTTGGGCAGCATTCGATTGACAAAGGTGGCAGCGACCTGTTCGTCTTTGGGTAACGCGATTCAATCACCCTATAGTCAATTACATACACACACACGCTCGTTTAATCATGGGGAACAAAATCCCCATGATTACAGAAGCTTTCGAGATCGATTTCGAGGTCAATTTGGGCTTAGATCGATCTAGGGCTCATACGGATTGGGGTTGAATCAAATTGGTGTTTAAAATAAATTACAATCATTTCTTTCGCAGATGCAGCTTTGGTCCACTGGTTCCTGCGCCCCACATTAACCAAGGGGTCCCGGGTTCGACCCCGGGCCACCTCAATATTTTTTTAAACCCTTTATTTAAGCTTTAAAATTCCAGAAAAATCCCTAAAAATCATAAAAATGTTTTATTAATCATTAAAAATTTTAAAACAACCAAATTATTTTCTGAAAACTATCTTAACATTTTATTTAATTATTTTATTGTTTGTTTTAAATAAATAAAATAACTAGATAAAATTCTTATAAAATAGACTTTAACAATATTTAAAAACACTAAATTATTTTTAGTACAAATAATATTAATGTATTATTAAATCATGATTATTTCAATTAGATATAAAAGTTTTATATCTAAACCGTTCGAAATCAATTTCATTTCTTTTAAGTCACTTAAATAAATAAATAATTTTAATTAATTAATTAATAAAAAAGTTAGTTATTTGTTTTTACAACATTTTAACAATAAACCAAACAATTACACGTATTGATACAATTATTTCCAATAAATTCTAAAATCACTTTCAAATTCATTTTATTATTTCAAGACATACAAACTAAATAAATTATTTTAATTAAACTACCATTCAAACCCAATGGAACCCCAACTTACTCTCAATTCTCACATCATTATATTCTAATTCGAGGCACCGTTCCTTAGGTTAATCACAAGGAAATCGTAGGCGTCTAACCTATCACGTTCAAAATCCAATTTCATCAATCAAGTGAGTATTCATATCCCCTTTTTATATCATTTCCTATTTGGGGGAAATCATGTGACACGATATATTCAATCATGATATTCTAATGTTGTTTCATTCTAAATTCAATTCAAGACAGGTTATGTTATTACTTGCAATTACGTGAACATACTATGCTAAACTGGACGACAATAAAACCCTAATTCAATCAATCAATCCTGGTATCAATGTAGATCTACTGGTTTGGATAACCCACCCCATATGAATAGTCGAGTGGTGATTGTGCCAGAGGCAGGAGTTAAACTATGGTGTATGTGTGGAGTCTATTATTTGCAAGTGTCAAGTCAAGGGTTGTTATTGTGTCAGTTTATCTATATGTTTTACTATTGCAATATAAGTCTTAACGTTACCTTGTGAATTGGATTATTCTCAATCAATCAATCAATCTATATGTATATTCAAAACTATGACTACTCACCAGCTAATTCGTTAGCTGACTTTATTTTCTCACATGATTTCAGGTTAAGCAAGATAGTGGACTTCTACCTGCTCATTTAAGACCCGGACTTAGTTAAAATAAAAGACAATTACTATTTGTGATTTCAATTGTTGTATTTGTGTATGTTGAACTTATATTATCATGTAATCTGATCTTAATATTATTTCCACTATTAGACAACCATGTGTTATGAACAATCAATCATTCCCTCGTCCGCTCCGATGATTCCGCCGTCGGTCGGGGTGTGACAGATTGTATCAGAGCCATGGTTATAGGGAATTAGGTTATTAGAAATGGAATGACCTAGACTATAACTAAGTACCTTTACACATGAGTCCTCTCATGTATTTTATATGCATAGATAGGATTATATGTGCTTTACATGTTATACTTGATTATGTGATTATCTGCCTTATGTGATTCTCCTTACACTTTGAATCTATCAATATACACACGAATCTTAACTCATATTCTAAGGCATTGTGTGCCTAATTCAAGTGATTTCAAACTCCAAAACTCGATTGTTATTCATGGTTTTCAAATCTCGTCAAAGTCCGTGTCACACGACCGAGAACATGCAATGCTGGAAGAGTGGATACCTGTATCTTAAGGTGTTCTGTCTAGGCAAGGTATTCATACAACTTGATTACCTTACCTGGGAACCCTCGAGATGAGTATTCGCTTATAGGTACGCATGTCCTCGTTAAGGTTGTGGTGGACACAAATACTTTGATTAGTCAACGTACTCGCTTTGATTTACGAATCAAACGATTACACTCGGAACATATCATCGTTATTATGCCAAATTCTCGATCCTCGTTTTCATGTTGTATAGCTCATATTACCCAATTCTCATAAACTATCTCAATGATATTTCAGAATGTCTTCTCGTCGAATCCGTTCACGATCTAGAAACTCTGGCCGTAAGATTTCTGCTATTGTAGCACGTGAAGTTACTGCGGTCATCCCAACTCTACTTACCCATTTGAACCAAAGCAACAATACTGTCCAAAACCCAATTGCACCAAACCCTCCCAAAACTTGTACTTACAAATATTTCAGTTCTTGCAACCCCACTAAGTTCAGTGGAACTGAAGGAGCTACCGGATTACTACAATGGTTCGAAAGCATCGAGAACACTTTCCTAAACAGCGAATGCCCTGAAAATCTAAAAGTCCGGTATGCCACAAGTGTTCTTCAGAAACGCGCACTTACTTGGTGGAACGGAGAGAAACGAACCCGTGGAACTGAAACTGCTTTAGCCTTAACATGGACTGAAGTTAAGGAGCTCATGACTAAAGAGTTCTGCCCAAGAAACGAAGTCCGGAAACTGGAAGCTGAGTTCTGGGAATTAACCCAAGACAGTGGCGAGAACCTCGCATACACTAACCGATTCCACGAACTGAGCCTTTTGGTACCGCATCTTGCTACCCCTACCTCCCGAGCCATCGAGAAATACATTGGTGGTCTACCCATGCAGATTCAGGATACGGTGCTAGGAAGGAATCCTTCAACACTAGAAGATGCTATCAGGCTGGCTGCACAATTAACCGATAATCATGTGAAAGCTGGTTCCTTAACCCGGAAAGGATCGAAGAAGAATACCGATAAACTTTCTAACGAGACCGTCAAAACCGACCAACCCGAGCTTTCCAAGAACAAGAAGATGAAGGCTCAATCTCAAAACTTTGCTGTAATTACCCCTGCTGTGCCAATTACTCAAGTCCCCTCCAACACATCAACAAGCGGTAAACAACCAATCGCTGATGAGAAAGCCATACACCGGACCCCATCCACTGTGTAACATCTGCAATTACCATCATCCCGCTAACACTCAGTGTCGTCAATGCACAAACTGTGGTCGTTTGGGTCATACATTCAACGTGTGCAGGAGTGCTGCTAAAGCTCCGACTAATGCACCAGTTCACCAACATCCTCTTGCAATCACCCAGGGTCGTGCATGCTATCAATGTGGTGATCCGAACCATTTTCGCAATCGATGCCCTCAACTTGTCATCCCAGTTCCTACGGCTCAAGGACGTGCTTTCAACATCAATACTCAACAAGCTCAAGCCACCAATGATGTGGTGTTGAATAATTCTTGTCCTTGATTTCGTCTTCATGATGTAATTCAAGATTTGTAATCGTGATTTTTCTTTTGTTACATTGATGTAATTTGAAAATTTCTAAATTTCTAATTGAGATATTTTTCCTTTCGTTGTTAAGTCTAACTTTGAACCGTTTGCACCGTGGGAGATGAAAGAGTTTGTAAGTCAACCTATGACTAAGGACACTCGAATCTCCTAAATGATTCTAACTCATCAAAACAGGGGTGATTCCCTTACTTTGGTGATGATTCTTTATACGTTTCAATAATGGTTTCCAATGATGTGTTTTATGAAATTTCATCCTCCGGATTAGGGTGATTTCCTTATCACGAGGACTGACTTCAATTATTCACTTTGGAACTTGCATTTCACAAATGACATAATCTCACCAAAATAGGATTGAAACCCGTACTTTGGTGACAAATGTCAATCTTCGATTGTTTTCTTGTTAACATCAAGCTCAATCATCAAGATACGCGTGAATTCATACCTTGATGATAATTTCATTTTTTATGGATTGTATTTTCTCAAATGAAACAACCTCGTCAAAGTAGGAGTGAATTCTGGATTTTGACGAGGAAGTCTATCTTATTATATTTTGTTTTTGTAAAAATTCATCGTTAAGATAGGAGTGATTTTCCCTTACCTTAATGGTGAGTTATCTCGTCTTATTTCTGTAGGTCCTCAACAATGAGTTTGAGATCGAACTTTTTGGATTGGTAAGCTAGTATTCATACTTTGAGAGTACACCATCAAGTTAGGGGTGAAAACATACCTTGATGACTATTCTCATTTCTTGATTTCCAACTTACCATGGCTGTAATCAAGTAACGAGACGCATGTAGTAACTTGAAGGGTGAAATAATGTTAGTGTTTCAACCTATCAAGCCAAAGCATGATCTCTGAACTTGAACAGAGACCTGATCATTTTAGGTTGATTTTGATTCCCAACTTGGAACATTTAAATTCTTAAATCGATTTCTTTTATTCTCATGTTTGAGTCATCAAACCATTTATTCATTATTTATCAACTTTCATTTTGACATATCATCAACACCTGATTACGTGATGGTAGTCTTCCTAAACAATCTTTGTCAAGTAAAGATATTATCTCTGATCGCGATGGTCGCTTCATCTCTCGTTTCTGAAAAAGTCTCCAATCAGCTCTCGAAAACTCAACTGAATCTTAGCACAACCTATCATCCACAAACTGACGGTCAGACTGAAGGAACGATACAGACGCTCGAGGATATGCTCCGGGCTTGTGTCATTGATTTCGGTAGATCGTGTGATTCTCATCTTCCGTTGATTGAATTCTCTTACAATAACAGTTACCAGACCAACAGATGGCACCATTCGCGGCCTCGTATGGTCTGAAGTTGGTGAATCACAAATTACTGGTCCGGAATTGATACAGGAAACAACCGATAAAATTTATAAGATCCGTGATAATTTGCTCACTGCTAGAAATCGTCAAAAGCTTAATGCTGATAAAAGACGTAAACCCATGGAATACAATGTCGGTAATCTCGTACTTCTTAAGGTATCACCTTGGAAAGGAGTGATTCGCTTTGGAAAGAAAGGGAAACTAGCACCTCGTTACGTGGGTCCATTCAAAGTACACGAGCGAATTGGGAAAGTAGCCTACAAGCTTGAACTACCCAAAGAGCTCAGCAATATACAACCAACGTTTCATGTTTCAAATCTCAAGAAATGCCTTGCCGATAAAAATCTCCACATTCCACTCAACGAAGTCCAGATTGATGAATCTATGCACTTTATTGAGAAACCTGTGGAATTATGGATCGGGAAGTCAAACAACTCAACGTAGCCGGATACCCATTGCCAAAGTTTGCTGGGAATCTAAACGTGGCCCAGAGTTTACCTGGGAACGTGAGGACCAAATGAAATCCCGGTACCCTCATCTTTTCGTTTCAGCCTCCTCGTAAATAAATTTCGGGACGAAATTTCCTAAAGCAGGGGAGACTGTAACATCGCGTAATTTCGTAAATAAAAGTTAATTAAACAATTAAGTTTAATACGTTGATGGTAATTCCAATAATTACAATAATCAAAATAATAATAATAATAATAATAATAATAATAATAATAATAATAAATAAATTATTCATTTATGAAACATTTAGACAACTTATAATAATTTATGGATTATAAATAAATTTTTTTATAGAAGATTATAAATTTATTAATCATTTTAATGAGTAACTAAATGGAAAGTCATATTACAAATTATAAAGTTATAAAGTTTAACAAACAATTAATTTGATATATATCCAATTAATTTTATAAGTCCAGGGGGTAGATTGGTAAATTTAAAACTTTATATAAAGCTTTGAGCATGAAATAATAAGACAATCAAACCACAGGGACCGTTTGTGCCAATTTCGAAAACAATTTAAACCAACCCACGTAAATCCGGCAGCGGATTCCGGCGACCTCCGGACGGCGCCGGCGAACCTTAAAACCCCCAAAACTCTCAATTTTAAATCTAAAAACCGGTCCCAACATATTCTAGAACGAGAATCGAACCACATGGGCACCTCAATTTGATAATGTGAGTGCGTTTCAGAGCCTGTTCCCTCCCACGAGTTGTCGGCCCCTTTTTCAGACCGTAGATCGCACTACACGATTTAATACTCAAAATACAACCCTCTAACAAACTTATAATCGTTTATAACATTCCTACGAATTCGATTTCATTCAGAACAGTCAAAAACATCACACTCGACATCCTCTTTCGTTCGGACCTGCAACTCGATTTTGAACCAACCTCCGATCAATTTCAATCGAAATTAACATAGGGCATTGCATCAATATCATCATACGAAGCTTCCCCTAAGTTTAATTTGATTATGATTGTGGTTTGGGCAGCATTCGATTGACAAAGGTGGCCGCGACCTGTTCGTCTTTGGGTAACGCGATTCAATCACCCTATAGTCAATTACATACACACACACGCTCGTTTAATCATGGGGAACAAAATCCCCATGATTACAGAAGCTTTCGAGATCGATTTCGAGGTCAATTTGGGCTTAGATCGATCTAGGGCTCATACGGGATTGGGGTTGAATCAAATTGGTGTTTAAAATAAATTACAATCCATTTCCTTCGCAGATGCAGCTTTGGTCCACTGGTTCCTGCGCCCCACATTAACCAAGGGGTCCCGGGTTCGACCCCGGGCCACCTCAATATTTTTTAAACCCTTTATTTAAGCTTTTAAAATTCCAGAAAAATCCCTAAAAATCATAAAATGTTTTATTAATCATTAAAAATTTTAAAACAACCAAATTATTTTCTGAAAACTATCTTAACATTTTATTTAATTATTTTATTGTTTGTTTTAAATAAATAAAATAACTAGATAAAATTCTTATAAAAATAGACTTTAAACAATATTTAAAAACACTAAATTATTTTAGTACAAATAATATTAATGTATTATTTAAATCATGATTATTTCAATTAGATATAAAAGTTTTATATCAACCGTTCGAAATCAATTTCATTTCTTTTAAGTCACTTAAATAAATAAATAATTTTAATTAATTAATTAATAAAAAAGTTAGTTATTTGTTTTTACAACATTTTTAAACCAAACACATTACACGTATTGATACAATTTTTCCAATAAATTCTAAAATCACTTTCAAATTCATTTATTATTTCAAGACATACAAACTAAAAATTATTTTAATTAAACTACCATTCAAACCCAATGGAAACCCCAACTTACTCTCAATTCTCACATCATTATTATTCGAAGGAGGCACGGTCCTTAGGTTAATCACAAGGAAATCGTAGGCGTCTAACACGTATCAAAATCCAATTTCATCAATCAAGTGAGTATTCATATCCCCTTTTATATCATTTCCTATTTGGGGGAAATCATGTGACACGATATATTCAATCATGATATTCTAATGTTGTTTCATTCTAAATTCAATTCAAGACAGGTTATGTTATTACTTGCAATTACGTGAACATACTATGCTAAACTGGACGACAATAAAACCCTAATTCAATCAATCAATCCTGGTATCAATGTAGATCTACTGGTTTGGATAACCCACCCCATATGAATAGTCGAGTGGTGATTGTGCCAGAGGCAGGAGTTAAACTATGGTGTATGTGTGGAGTCTATTATTTGCAAGTGTCAAGTCAAGGGGTTGTTATTGTGTCAGTTTATCTATATGTTTTACTATTGCAATATAAGTCTTAACGTTACCTTGTGAATTGGATTATTCTCAATCAATCAATCAATCTATATGTATATTCAAAACTATGACTACTCACCAGCTAATTCGTTAGCTGACTTTATTTTCTCACATGATTTCAGGTTAAGCAAGATAGTGGACTTCTACCTGCTCATTTAAGACCCGGACTTAGTTAAAATAAAAGACAATTACTATTTGTGATTTCAATTGTTGTATTTGTGTATGTTGAACTTATATTATCATGTAATCTGATCTTAATATTATTTCCACTATTAGACAACCATGTGTTATGAACAATCAATCATTCCCTCGTCCGCTCCGATGATTCCGCCGTCGGTCGGGGTGTGACAGTACATCCGATGATCTTTTCCTAACCTAATTATAGATGTAGAATGTACCTAATAAGATAACTATTTTAATGTTTATCTTTACTCTGTCTATCATCTACCTTGTTTTTTTTCCTTAAAATTATTATTTAGTCCAGCAAATATGCCATCAATAAATCTTCATATTAATTAATAAATACCAATTAATCACTATTACGTGTATCATGAAAATTTCTCAACTAGTTATTAGATATTTGTATATAATATAACATTCAAGACTTTAAAAACTTCACAAATTTTGTTTACTACTTTATTATATATCGTCATGTGTGTCGCGAAATGTATTTTCAACCCATCTTAACATTTGTAATGATACGAATACTTTCACGTACCAATATGATAAAAAGTTACTAACTCCGGTCTATATTTGATTCGTAGATTTTATAAATATTATATTGTGAAAGTATTCTTTTTCAAAACTATAAATTCAACGTGTATTTTAACAATTCGATTGTTATCAACATATTTCTATATAACTAGAATTATAAATTATGATTAAGCGGGTGTTTGGGAGTGCTTTTTACTTACTTTTTAACTTAGTAACTTTTAAAAATGTTAAAAAGTCATTTTATAGTGTTTGGCAATGTGATGGTTGTAAGGAAAATAAGTTAATAAGTCACTCCATAATTACTTATTAACTTATTGAAAAAATCAATAAATCAATAAGTTGTTTTGAGAAACAATCCTAAACACGCCCTAAATGAATTCAAGTGTATTATAATTTATAATACCAAGTTAAAGGATGTTAAGCTAAACTTAAATAATTCACTAAAACATGGCTAAATCAAAATTGAAGTTTACAATGGTTCAATAAAAAGACATGTCACCTAGGTATCCGTTAGAAGATTAGTTCGACAAACTCAATGGTCAATGTAACAAAGAGTCAACTTAAATATCGAGTACAAGGTCGACGTATAATTTACCTAGACAACTTTAAAATGATTAGTTTAACGTAATTACATATAACTAGGTTTGAATCCCGCGCTTCGCAGCGGGTGTTTTGTTGGTTCGTTGGAGGTGAAGTAGTTTTAACTCTTGGCTGAATTGCAAGAAAAATACCTACAAAGTTGGCAAAGCCGGCGGGTAAAGTTAAGATGTATTATACATACGTTAAGATAGCTGCATAGAGTGATGATACAAAAGAACTGCTGCCAAAAGCTGGCTTGTAATCCTTGCTTCTAAAAGCCGTTGATTCCATTTTATGCAAGAAGGTTAAAACCAGTCTTTTCCATCGGCACAATGAATTTCTGCTATCGCACACAAACACATATGGGTTGTTACCTGTTGTCATAAAGAAAAATAAATTTAAGTAAAGAATGTTGTAGTTAAATCCACTTTCATCTATGTAGGAATATTAAGATATTTATTACCCTTTTGGTCTCGCACAACTGTTCCATAATCTCAGAAAGCTGTCTCAGATTTGATTCTGCATGTTCGTTTCTGCTTGGTGGTGATGGCATCTCATGTGCTGGCATATGTTTGAATCTAATTTCTTGAAACAATAATGTTGTTAGTGTTGGGTGGTGGTGAAGTTGCAAATATGTAGGTATTTGGTGTACCTTGGATTAACATTGGTAGTTGGGCAATGCATGGATTGATATATGTCTCAGATGCAGATGTGGAAGCTAGTTGTAGTTCCCCTGAAAGCAAAAGTTATTTACTGTTGTAACATGTGTTTTTTTTTAATTTTGTAGTGTTGGTTATTGATTTTGTAGTACCTCCGAATGTAGAAACCTTCAGAGATGTGATTGCTATTATTGTAGGGTCTGAGTCGCCTTCAGTTGCCTTTCGGTTGAAACCCATTGCAATTTCTGCCATAATGCTACAGAGATGTTTGTGCCACTGTATAGGCATAAAACAAACGCATATATAATGTCAAAGCATGTCCATAATCAGGATGCAAAAAATTACATACAAATTCAACTTCTAGCTTAAAAAAAACTTAAAACAGTTTACAGAAAGTCAATGGTGAGTTGGTTAACTTTTGTCATGAACAAATAATATAGATTATAACATGATCAAATGTGTTTGCTGACATATACATGCAAGCCATTTATGAGTAGTAATAAAGCATAAACCTTTAAACAACATACACAAGTGTATGCGGCAGCATGCTATTGGTTTTGACGTTTGCTTACTGTAATCGGGTAAAACGTTCGAAACTGCCTATGATGTCCTTTGATCTTGGTTCCCATGGCTATGGTAACTACAAGGGAAACCTCAAAACCCCTTGTAGAAAATGAAGTAACAAACCTAAAAGACGACATAATCAAACAAATGCAACCCTTTGCCTGTAAAAAAGCAAGTCAAGCATTATATCAAACAGTTGGTGTGCATTCCATAATTCCTATCACCATCTCCCTAAAAGTCAATAACAATAAGGATAAGATCATTACCTTTGCCTCACAGCGAATTCAAGCAAAAAGCATTTTCATTTCTTTGGAACGCATATAACTTGAATGTCCGGCATCCTTTGTTCTAAAAGTATACTTTTACTTTCAAATTAGCACAAATATGATTCGGGTCTCCAGTGAAAAAGATCCACAATCACCATCTGCAATTTAGTAGCTTATGGTCTCACTATGATGAAGTACACAGTTTCATGGGCCTATCAATTCCCCTCTTTAATAAATGCCTATGTGAATTTTATCTTTATCCACTCAAAAGCAAGCCCCACTCATGAGCCTATCAAGAAAAATATGAGAGGGCATCCATACCCCTGAAATTAAAGTTCAACTTGTAACAAAGAAATATAGATACTGAAGCCTTATTGCCTTGTTTCATATAGGTGTGCTAAACCACATAGATAGCAGCTTAAGCCAACAAACATACACACATAAATCATAATTCCAGTTTCATACTCAGAAGTTGAATTAAACCAACTGACAACAACATACCTTCCATGGGACCAAATGGAATACTCACATCTTCCATCCCTGCAACCATTCAAGCAGCAAGAATTCAGTCATTCACTCAAACCACTAACACTATCCTAACATTGCTAGTATACAACTTCCATTCCAATAGATGCCTAAAGTCCTAAAATTTAACAATCTATCAAAAACTGAAAAGCAATTAAAGGTTTTCACATTAAAACTAAAGTTAACCTTTATCCGAAAACTGAATGAAGGAATCGAGCTTCGACGAAGTAGGAGACGCAGGCTTATAACTCCCATTCTTCCCCTGTCCCTAATCAACTCCTAGAAACATGATGATATTAACAACAAAAAAGAAACGTACTTGAGAACGCAATAACTTAATATCATCTTGAGTGAAATCAGTATCATATGTTTCTTCAAATGTCTTTGAACATTTTTCCGGGCATATGGGAAAAGAACATCTGTCACAAATGATATTGGTGTAGTTGTCCCTTCAATGTCAAGAACGATACAACGCTGGAACATAATTTGATTAAAATTAAGAAATCATTATCATTTAAACAGATTAAGTATATTTCAGTAATCAATCGACAATCAAAACGTATCACACAAACCCTTTTGGGATACACTTAGAGGTCTACCAGTGGATAGAACACTAGTATCTTCTGGATAACTCGCTTACACTTAGTGTGGGTGCCTCAGCCAAATCTATTAGTGCAATTTAAAGAATGTATAAATATTGCACTTTGATATTATTCGGTTAGAAAATTTTCCAGTTGACATGTCAAGCTATGGTTCTAACTTATAAGGATTTATGGTGAGAAGTATAATTTGACTTTTGTAACATCGCGTATTTCAGTAAAAATATATATATACTATAAATAAATATATATATATATTAATTTTTGTTAGAATGTGATAATTACAACAATATAATAATAATAATTATAATAATAATAATAATAATAATAATAATAATAATAATAATAATAATAAATATACATAACAATAATAAATAATAAAGTCCAGGGGCTAAATGGTGATTTTTGAAACTTAAAAAAATCTAACTTTAAAACATGAAATAACAAACCTCATAAACCACAAGGGGCCAAAGTGTAATTTGTTTAAAAATCATTCACCACCGTCGCCACCCCCGTCGACCTCCGGCCACATTCCGGCCACTTCTCCGGCGACCCCCAATCCCCCAAAACCACTCCATTTCAACCAAATTAAATACCCCGACAGCTCCACATGGGAGATTCGAACCCATGTGGGTACAATTGGACTGGATTCAACCACTCTCCTCTTCAGATCGCACCCAAAACTGTCGGCAACTTTACACCTCTCAAATCGCACTAACAAATCATAATAATCGAATTGAGCCTACATAAACGATCCTATCTATATTATCAATCAGACTCAGTCTCAAATTACACATAAAACAAGCTCAAACTCCACAATCGATTACCCCTATTGCCGTCGACCTGC
Organism: Flaveria linearis; assembly: GCA_024085815.1. Taxonomy (NCBI): domain Eukaryota; kingdom Viridiplantae; phylum Streptophyta; class Magnoliopsida; order Asterales; family Asteraceae; genus Flaveria; species Flaveria linearis. The sequence continues at coordinate 3,744,472 of CM044009.1, read as the reverse complement.
AACTCAATGTAAACCTCACCTCTGATCGATTTTAACAAGAACTAATAAGGGTCTTTTATTCACGATCATCATACGAGGCTAACCTCAAGTTTAATTCGATTATTATCACTGTTTGAGCATCATTCGATCATCACCTTCGTCGCGGTCTGTTCATCGAGCAGTTCAACACCAATTCGATCATATACAAGGTAATTAAACATACATACATACTCGGTTTTACATGAGAAATCAAAGCCCTATGAATCTAATCGTTAACATTGTCGAATTGATCTTCAATTTTGCCCAAATCGAACTAGGGTTCGTGGGGATTTGGGGGATGAATTGGACAAGTCTTTATAAGATTTACCAACCAAGAGTTACCGCGGCTTAGGCCCTTTGGTTCATCGGTTCAAAGCACCCACGATATCCCAGAGGTCCGGGTTCGAAACCCGGCCACCTCAAACATTTTTTTAGGCCAATTTAAGCCTTATAAAAATTTGGAAAAATATCTATAAATTATAAAAATGTTTTTACAAACATTAAAATTTTTAAAACAATTTAATTATTTTCTGAAATTTATTTTTAACATATTATCTATTTTAATAAATGTTTTAAATAAATAAAATTATATAATAAAAATTTTTACACGAAAGTGAACTTTTAATAATTTAATTTATTAAATTATTAATTGACACTAAATTACTTTTAATTTTATTTAAATATATTTATTATTGTTTAAATCATGATTAAATATAAAAATTTATATTTAAATCATTCCAAAAACATTTTCATATTTAAATAATTAAATATATTAATTAATTCATATAATAATTAATTAATAAAATTAATTATTTATTTTCCCACACATTCACAATAAAAACAACGGTTACGCGTATTGATACGTTTATTTTAAAATTCTAAACATAATCATTTTTAATAAATTCATTTTAATTATTTCAAACATTTTTAACTAAATAAATTATCTTATTTAAAACTACCATTCAAAACCCAAATGGAAAAACCTAATACATTCCAAATTCTCACATCACTATTATTCTAATTCAAGGCACCGTTCCTTAGTTAATCATAAGGAAATCGTTGGTGTCTAGTCTATCACATCCAAATTCAAATCTCAACAATCAAGTGAGTATTCATATCCCCTTTTTATATCATTTCCTATTTGGGGGAAATCATGTGATACAATATTCAATCATGATATTCTATTGTTATTTCATTCTAAATTCAATTCAGACAGGTTATGTTATTACTTGCAATTATGTGAACATACTTTGATAAACTGGACGACAGTAAAACCCTAATTCAATCAATCAATCCTGGTAACAATGTAGATCTACTGGTTTGGATAACCCACCCCATATGGCTTACGAGTGGTGATTGTGCCAGAGGCAGGAGTTAATCTATGGTGTATGTGTGGAGTCTATTATGTGCAAGTGTCAAGTCAAGGGGTTGTTATTGTGTCGGTTTATCTATATGCTTTACTATTGCAATATAAGTCTTAACGTTACCTTGTGAATTGGATTATTCTCAATCAATCAATCAATCTATATGTATACTCAAAACTGTGATTACTCACCAGCTAATTCGTTAGCTGACTTTATTTTCTCACATGATTTCAGGTTAAGCAAGCTAGTGGACTTCTACTTGATCATATAAGACCTGGACTTAGTCAAAACAAAAGACAATTACTATTTGTGATTTTAACTGTGGTATTTGTATCTGTGAAATTCATGTTATCATGTAATCTGATTTTAATATTATTTCCACTATTAGACAATCATGTGTTATGAACAATCAATCATTCCTTCGTCCGCTCCGATGATTCCGCCGTCGGTTGGGGTGTGACAGATTGGTATCAGAGCCATGGTTATAGGGAATTAGGTTATTAGAAATGGAATGACCTAGACTATAACTAAGTACCTTTACACATGAGTCCTCTCATGTATTTTATATGCTTAGATAGGATTTTATGTGCCTATTATGTTTATATTTGTTTATGTGATTATATGCCTTATGTGATTCTTCTTATACTTTGAATCTATCAATATACACACGAATCTTAACTCATATTATAAGGCATTGTGTGCCTAATTCAAGTGATTTCAAACTCCAAAACTCGATTGTTATTCATGGTTTCAAATCTCGTCAAAGTCCGTGTCACATGACCGAGAACATGCAATGCTGGAAGAGTGGGATACCTGTATCTTAAGGTGTTCTGTCTAGGCAAGGTATTCATACAAATTGATTACATTACCTGGGAACCCTCGAGATGAGTATTCGCTTATAGGTACGCATGTCCTCGTTAAGGTTGTGGTGGACACAAATACTTTGATTAGTCAACGTACTCGCTTTGATTTACGAATCAAACGATTACACTCGGAACATATCATCGTTATTATGCCAAATTCCGATTGTCGTTTTCATAACTCCTATTATCCAAATTTTCATAAAAATGTCTTAATGATATTCCAGAATGTCTTCTCGTCGAATCCGTTCACGATCTAGAAACTCTGGCCGTAAGATTTCTGCTATTGTAGCACGTGAAGTTACTGCGGTCATCCCAACTCTACTTACCCATTTGAACCAAGGCAACAATACTGTCCAAAACCCAATTGCACCAAACCCTCCCAAAACTTGTACTTACAAACATTTCAGTTCTTGCAACCCCACTAAGTTCAGTGGAACTGAAGGTGCTACTGGATTACTACAGTGGTTCGAAAGCATCGAGAACACTTTCCTAAACAGTGAATGCCCTGAAAATCTGAAAGTCCGGTATGCCACAAGTGTTCTTCAGAAACGCGCACTTACTTGGTGGAACGGAGAGAAACGAACCCGTGGAACTGAAATGCTCTAGCCTTAACATGGACTGAAGTTAAGGAGCTCATGACTAAAGAGTTCTGCCCAAGAAATGAAGTCCGAAAACTGGAAGCTGAGTTCTGGGAGTTAACCCAAGACAGTGGCGAGAACCTCGCATACACTAATCGATTCCACGAACTGAGCCTTTTGGTACCGCATCTTGCTACCCCTACCTCCCGAGCCATCGAGAAATACATTGGTGGACTACCCATGCAGATTCAGGATACGGTGCTAGGAAGGAATCCTTCAACACTAGAAGATGCTATCAGGCTGGCTGCACAGTTAACCGATAATCATGTGAAAGTTGGTTCCTTAACCAGGAAAGGATCGAAGAAGAATACCGATAAACTCCTAACGAAACCGTCAAAACCGACCAACCCGAGCCTTCCAGGAACAAGAAAAGGAAGGCCAATTCTCAAAACTTTGCTGTGATTACCCCTGCTGTGCCAATTACTCAAGTCCCTCCAACACATCAACAAGCGGTAAACAACCAATCGCTGATGAGAAAGCCATACGCTGGACCCCATCCACTGTGTAACATCTGCAATTACCATCATCCCGCTAACACTCAGTGTCGTCAATGCACAAACTGTGGTCGTTTGGGTCATACATTCAACGTGTGCAGGATTGCTGCTAAAGCTTCTACCAATGCACCAGTTCACCAACATCTTCCTGCAAATACCCAGGGTCGTGCATGCTATCAATGTGGTGATCCGAACCATTTTCGCAATCGATGCCCTCAACTTGTCATCCCAGTTCCTACGGCTCAAGGACGTGCTTTCAACATTAATGCTCAATAAGCTCAAGCCACCAATGATGTGGTGTTGAATAATTCTTGTCCTTGATTTCGTCTTCATGATGTAATTCAAGATTTGTAATCGTGATTTTCCTTTTGTTACATTGATGTAATTTGAAAATTTCTAAATTTCTAATTGACATATTTTTCCTTTCGTTGTTAAGTCTAACTTTGAACCGTTTGCACCGTGGGAGATGCAAGAGTTTGCAAGTCAACCTATGACTAAGGACACTCGAATCTCCTAAATAATTCTAACTCATCAAAACAGGGGTGATTCCCTTACTTTGGTGGTGATTCTTTATTCGTTTCAATAAATGGTTTCCAATGATATGTTTTTATGCAATTTTATCCTCTGGATTAGGGTGATTTCCTTATCTCGAGGACTAACTTCAATTATTCTCTTTGGAATTTACATTTCACAAATGACATGATCTCACCAAAATAGGATTGAAACCCGTACTTTGATGACAAATGTCAATCTTCGATTGTTTTCTTGTTAACATCAAGCTCAATCATCAAGATACGCGTGAAATTCATACCTTGATGATAATTTCATTTTTATGGATTGTATTTCTCAAATGAAACGACCTCGTCAAAGTAGGAGTGAATTCTGGATTTTGATGAGGAAGTCTATCTTATTATATTTTGTTTTTGTAAACTTCATCGTTAAGATAGGAGTGATTTCCCTTACCTTAATGATGAGTTACCTCGTCTTATTTTTATGGATCCTCAACAATGAGTGGGATCGAACTTTTTGGATTGGTAAACTAGTGGCCATACCTTGAGAGTACACCATCAAGTTAGGGGTGAAAACCATACCTTGAGGACTATTCTCATTTCTTGATCTCCAACTTACCATGGTTGTAATCAAGTGACGAGACGCATGTATTAACTTGAAGGGTGAATAATGTTAGTGTTTCGAACTATCAAGCCAAAGCATGATCTCTGAACTTGAAAGAGACGCGATCGTTTTAGGTTGATTTTGATTTCAAGTTTGGAGCATTTAAATTCTTAAATCGATTTCTTTTATTCTCATGTTTTGATTTGATCTAGTTACACCAAACCATTTATTCCTTATTTATCGACTTTCATTGTGAGTTATCATCAAAACCTGTTTACGTGATGGTAGTCTTCCCAAACAATCTTTTGTCAAGTAAAGATATTAACTCTGATTGCGATGGTCGCTTCATCTCTCGTTTTTGGAAAAGTCTCCAATCAGCTCTCAAAACTCAACTAAATCTTAGCACGGCGTATCACCCGCAAACCGACGGTCAGACTGAAAGAACGATACAAACCCTCGAGAATATGCTCTGGGCTTGTGTCATTGATTTCAGTGGATCGTGGGATTCTCATCTTCTGTTGATCGAATTCTCTTGCAATAACAGTTACCATACCAGCATACAGATGGCACCATTTGAGGCCTTGTATGGTCTGAAGTTGGTGAATCACAGATTACTGGTCCGGAATTGATACAAGAAAAACCGACAAAATTCATAAGATCCGTGATAACTTGGTCGCTGCTAGAAATCGTCAAAAACATTATGCTGACAAAAGACGTAAGCCCATGGAATACAATGTCGGTGATCTCGTACTTCTTAAGGTATCACCTTGGAAGGGAGTGATTCGCTTTGGAAAGAAAGGGAAGTTAGCACCTCGTTACGTGAGTCCATTCAAAGTACACGAGCGAATGGGAAAGTAGCCTACAAGCTTGAACTACCCCAAGAGCTCAGCAATATACAACCAACGTTTCATGTTTCAAATCTCAAGAAATGTCTTGCCGATAAAAATCTCCACATTCCACTCAACGAAGTCCAGATTGATGAATCTATGCACTTTATTGAGAAACCTGTAGAAATTGTGGATCGGGAAGTCAAACAACTCAAACGTAGTCGGATACCCATTGTCAAAGTTCGCTGGAAATCTAAACGTGGCCCAGAATTCACCTGGGAACGTGAGGACCAGATGAAAACCCAACATCCTCATCTTTTCGTTTCAGCCTCCTCGTGAATAAATTTCGGGACGAAATTTCCTAAAGCAGGGGAGACTGTAACATCGCGTATTTCAGTAAATATATATATATATATATACATATAAATAAATATATATATATATATATATATATATATATTAATTTTGTTAGAATGTGATAATTACAACAATTATAATAATTATAATAATAATAATAATAATAATATAATAATAATAATAATAATAATAATAAATATATATACATAACAATAATAAATAATAAAGTCCAGGGGCTAAATGGTGATTTTTGAAACTTAAAAAAATCTAACTTTAAAACATGAAATAACAAACCTCATAAACCACAAGGGGCCAAAGTGTAATTTGTTTTAAAAATCATTCACCACCGTCGCCCACCCCCGTCGACCTCCGGCCACATTCCGGCCACTTCTCCGGCGACCCCCAATCCCCCAAAACCACCCATTTCAACCAAATTAAATACCCCGACAGCTCCACATGGGAGATTCGAACCCATGTGGGTACAATTGGACTGGATTCAACCACTCTCCTCTTCCAGATCGCACCCAAAACTGTCGGCAACTTTACACCTCTCAAATCGCACTAACAAATCAATAATAATCGAATTGAGCCTACATAAACGATCCTATCTATATTATCAATCAGACTCAGTCTCAAATTACACATAAAACAAGCTCAAACTCCACAATCGATTACCCCTATTGCCGTCGACCTGCAACTCAATGTAAACCTCACCTCTGATCGATTTTAACAAGAACTAATAAGGGTCTTTTATTCACGATCATCATACGAGGCTAACCTCAAGTTTAATTCGATTATTATCACTGTTTGAGCATCATTCGATCATCACCTTCGTCGCGGTCTGTTCATCGAGCAGTTCAACACCAATTCGATCATATACAAGGTAATTAAACATACATACATACTCGGTTTTACATGAGAAATCAAAGCCCTATGAATCTAATCGTTAACATTGTCGAATTGATCTTCAATTTTGCCCAAATCGAACTAGGGTTCGTGGGGATTTGGGGGATGAATTGGACAAGTCTTTATAAGATTTACCAACCAAGAGTTACGCGGCTTAGGCTCTTTGGTTCATCGGTTCAAAGCACCCACGATATCCCAGAGGTCCCGGGTTCGAAACCGGCCACCTCAAACATTTTTTAGGCCAATTTAAGCCTTATAAAAATTCGGAAAAAATATCTATAAATTATAAAAATGTTTTTACAAACATTAAAATTTTTTAAAACAATTTAATTATTTTCTGAAATTTATTTTTAACATATTATCTATTTTAATAAATGTTTTAAATAAATAAAATTATAAATAATACAAAATTATTTATACGAAAGTGAACTTTTAATAATAATTTAATTTATTAAATTATTAATTGACACTAAATTACTTTTATTTTATTTAAATATATTATTATTGTTTAAATCATGATTAAATATAAAAATTTTATATTTAAATCATTCCAAAAACATTTTCATAATTTAAATAATTAAATATATTAATTAATTATCATATAATTAATTAATAAAATTAATTATTTATTTTCCCACACATTCACAATAAAACAAACGGTTACGCGTATTGATACGTTTATTTTAAAATTCTAAACATAATCATTTTAATAAATTCATTTTAATTATTTCAAACATTTTTAACTAAATAAATTATCTTATTTAAAACTACCATTCAAAACCCAAATGGAAAAACCTAATACATTCCAAATTCTCACATCACTATTATTCTAATTCAAGGCACCGTTCCTTAGGTTAATCATAAGGAAATCGTTGGTGTCTAGTCTATCACATCCAAATTCAAATCTCAACAATCAAGTGAGTATTCATATCCCCTTTTTATATCATTTCCTATTTGGGGGAAATCATGTGATACAATATATTCAATCATGATATTCTATTGTTATTTCATTCTAAATTCAATTCAAGACAGGTTATGTTATTACTTGCAATTATGTGAACATACTTTGATAAACTGGACGACAGTAAAACCCTAATTCAATCAATCAATCCTGGTAACAATGTAGATCTACTGGTTTGGATAACCCACCCCATATGGCTACGAGTGGTGATTGTGCCAGAGGCAGGAGTTAATCTATGGTGTATGTGTGGAGTCTATTATGTGCAAGTGTCAAGTCAAGGGTTGTTATTGTGTCGGTTATCTATATGCTTTACTATTGCAATATAAGTCTTAACGTTACCTTGTGAATTGGATTATTCTCAATCAATCAATCAATCTATATGTATACTCAAAACTGTGATTACTCACCAGCTAATTCGTTAGCTGACTTTATTTTCTCACATGATTTCAGGTTAAGCAAGCTAGTGGACTTCTACTTGATCATATAAGACTTGGACTTAGTCAAAACAAAAGACAATTACTATTTGTGATTTTAACTGTGGTATTTGTATCTGTGAAATTCATGTTATCATGTAATCTGATTTTAATATTATTTCCACTATTAGACAATCATGTGTTATGAACAATCAATCATTCCTTCGTCCGCTCCGATGATTCCGCCGTCGGTCGGGGTGTGACAACTTTATGGATAACCCTACGGATTAGATAAAGGGGGTAAGATTGTTGTGAAAATGGTCACCTTGATTGATTGTTCATATCTGTTGATGCTACCGAGCGATTTGAACATCCTTGCTCTAGGCAAGCTGTCATTTCTTTCTGTGTGCTAACACTAACTTCAGTTGATCCACTTAAGCTTAAAGCTCCATCTGATGCTTTGCGAATTTGTAATGGAAGCCTTCCAAGAACAGCACTCTCAGGACCATCTCTGGTTTCTAGTCTTTCAATAATGCCTGAATCCAGCAAGTCCCTCACTTCTTCTTTTAGAATCTTAAAATTCAAACCCTCTAATTAAAAATAGTTGTAAAGATAAACATTTAGAAGAAGAGTAATGTATAAAAAAAAATCTCATAAACAACTTCAATCTTAAATATATAACACCACTTCAATATATACAGAAACATATATGCATCCACTAGTCATTTAAAAGAATATAGAATGTAACCTCAATGAAGGAAACATGCAACTGGAACTCGGACTGATGTTTCAATGCCTCAATCTTGTTAAATATCATGTTCATAACTTGAAAAATAAGTCCTCTGTTTGAACTTTCTTTCGGGTTAGTGCCCATGGTATATGTCTTGCCTGAACCTGTCTGCAAATGATTGTTAACTCAACTTTTAACACAAGAAAAACAAAAACAAAAGTATGTCTCTTCCAGAAAGTCTTATCAGAACAAAATTACCTGGCCATACGCTATAATTGTACCGTTGTATCCTTGAAACAAAGCATCTAAGAGAGGAACAGCACACTCTTCAAACATATTGCTTGATGGAGACCCTCCTCCTCCATAGACATGATCAAATATAAAAGAATGTGGACCCATTAACACCTGCACTTAACAAACAAAGCTTTTAAACCCTCAGTGATGTCAGTTTCTTTCTTCTTAGTTTCATGAAAGTGGCTTTTCCCCCCTCAAAAGTCAAAATACTGGAGTTTTCTATTGATTGTTTTACTTGGTAGAAAGAATCACAATTAAATAGGCGGCAGGCGCATGAAACACCCACACATACAGCCAATTTTCTAGAATGCAAGAAGTAAAACTTGATTAACCTGATAACATATCTTGTAAGGTCAAATTATAATAATCTTGTAACATATTTTGTAAGGCAAATCAGCTAATATTCTGAGATACTAAAAGGATCTTGACAGATAGTGATGCAATCCTCTTAACAAATTAATGTTTTCCCATGTTAATAACAAAGAAAGCCACACCAGCACGATATGCGCATTTTCATTTACAAGAGCAATTATGTGTTTAACATGCATCTAATGTAATAATTTACTTCCAGCCAAACATATTTCATTCAATGCACGACATAATCGCATGCAAATCAATCTAATCAGATGATAATTTCCTCAACAATTTATATAGAATAACCTAAAACGGTTATCATCGGACGATTACATGTGTTGATCGTGTTAAGACATCCAGAGTGAAAACTCACAAACACATGTTATCTTCCCCAAACAGAAGCAAAAACCAAAATCCCCAAATCAAATCAAATCAAATCCAAAAACAATCATCAACAAATCAAACAATCAAATCAGCAAGCACCTTCATAAACAAAGGGGCACAATCAGAACACTTCGGAGGCTTATGAGGGTAACCTTTAGGCACCGGAGAATACAAAACACTTCCATCTGACGACAACACATACATATCATCTTCCACCATTCTCTCCTTCTGCACACATGCTCACCGGATCATCCGAAACCACCAAACACCACCACCACGCCACCGCCACCGCTAGCACCGTCGGTGAAGAGGAGCGCGGAGGGAGGGCACCCCTAAGTGGGCCACCGCATCCACAAACCTCTTGTGAAGCTATGGAGTCCACACGAGCCGCGGGCGCTTTAGGGTTCGAGCCGGCTCATCGGCGCCGGTGCCGCCCAGTTCGGGGGAGTCGAATTTGTCGGAATTGTGTTGGGAAGAAATCGGCGTGGGTGGCTGGTGGTGCTGAAGTGACGATGTCGGGTTGTGGATGTCGAAGGCGATTGCGAGATCAGGGGTGATTAGGGTTTGAGATTTGAGGATACGGTGAAGAAGGTGTGGAGGTTGGTGGCACTGTAGCCACCGACATAAGGAATTAATATGTATATATAATAACATTCAGATATGATAGGATGCAACTCCAATAAAACATCTATATATAACGAGACTACAACCGTAACAAGTCACTATTATGATAATTATAACTACTTTTCCCGCTAATTTTAAAAAGTTACATATTTTATAAAATAGTTTTCAAAACCCAATTAAAAATTTATCTTTTCGTGTATATCGTTATCTTAGCTCTCAAATAAAGTAAGAACGATAGGGACCATTGCATGATGACACTACACCAATTTGGGGCTACAGAAACCTACCAAATGTGAAGATCATCAACATAAAAGACACCTTTAATCAATGAAAGCTGCAACAATATTCAACTTTCGATGCAGTTCATCAGCTTCAGATTCGTTGGAAGAAGATAGAAGCAACCTCTGATCATCATTTGTGATCCTCCATCACACACACACAACACAGTACAGATCGATAGAGATTCTCGCCGATCTAATCGGAAAACCGCTGTGTGCGTGAAGATCAGTTGAATTTACAGAATGACGACGATGCAAAAGTGGCGGAAAGCGTACGGCGCTCTCAAGGATCAAACTAAAGTCGGATTAGCTCGCGTTAACAGCGATTTTAAGGTTAATTTACAGATTTCATGTTATTCTCGTGATTAACGTTGTAATTATACGTGCATTGATGGTATAGTTATGTAATTTGGATGTTGATGTTGTAATTTCCAAATTTCATGTTGTTCCGGTGATTAGCGTCTTATTTTATGTGCATTTTGTGATTCTGTAATTCTGTAATTACGATGTTGATGCTATGATTATGTGATTTGGATGTTGATGTTATAATTACCAAATTACATGTTGTTCCGGTGATTAGCGTCTTATTATGTGCATTGATGTTGTGCTTCTGTAATTAGGATGTTGATGTTGCGATCGTTAAAGCTACGAATCATGGTGAACGGCCGCCAAAAGAGCGACACATCAGAAGTGAGTTTTTTATATTATGTTGTTTTGAATTTCAGTCTATTAGTGATCTGTTTCGATGAGTGAAATGATTTTAGTTGTTCAATGTGTGTGATTATTGTAGAGATTCTGGCTGCTGTTAATGATCTGTTTTGATGAGTGAAATGATTTTAGTTGTTGAATGTGTGTGGTTATTGTAGAGATTTTGGCTGCTGCTTTTGCGATTCGACCTCGAGCAGATGTGCAATACTGTATACATGCCCTAACAAGACGATTAGCCAAAACTCGCAATTGGACGGTACTGTTATTTACATTTTGAGATTTAGGGTTCATGTTTGTTAAAAATAGGGTTTTTTTTTTCAATTTGTTGCTACTTGCTACCTAGAATAATTTTTTTTACTGATGTTTCGGTTTTGGATGTTAGGGTGGGAGGGGCACCAACGTTGTGCGGCACTGCTGCCGGCACCCCCTTCACGCCGCATTTTTCCTTTTTCATGGCATATACTTGTCGTGACCTTACCCCCATATGACTGTTGCTTGTGTGTGTGTGGTGTAATGGTGTAGCGGTGTAGCGGTGTAGCGTGATATGGTATGGCAACACCGCCACCAAATTTGAGTCCGTGGTGTAGTGACTAGTGAGAGTGTGTGACATGGTAAAATTGATTGGTGGGCTTATGCTATAGTGTGGTGGGTGTGGTAAGAGTACCCTCTCCACCCTTAGAGAATATCGTTTTGCCATGTTAGGTCACAAGAATTTTAGTAATATGCACTTTAGGATGAAGAAATACTTACAACAATAATGGTATAAACTATATCTCAATTCAACTCATAATAAAAGTGTAAAACAAACACCAAAATCTTACAAGTCATGTGATTTTTTACATTAGATTATTGAAGCTGCTATGTTATTTGTTTTGTTGGTTGATTGCTTTTCTAAACAAATACTTTATGATTCTTGATTTTTTGGCTATTCGTTATTGTTGGTTAACTGTTTTTTTAAACAAAGGCTTTATGATTCTTGATTTATTGGATATTTGTTATTGTTGGTTAATTGATTTCTTATAGGTGTCATCCTGTGTGAACAATCTATGTCCACCCATGATTGTTATTATTAAACTTGAATTGTGGGAATTGTGGGAATTGTGGGCTTATGCTATAGTGTGGTGGGTGTGGTAAGAGTACCCTCTCCACCCTTAGAGAATATCGTTTTGCCATGTTAGGTCACAAGAATTTTAGTAATATGCACTTTAGCCTTTAGGATGAAGAAATACATACAACAATAATGGTATAAACTATATCTCAATTCAACTCATAATAAAAGTGTAAAACAAACACCAAAATCTTACAAGTCATGTGATTTTTTACATTAGATTATTGAAGCTGCTATGTTATTTGTTTTGTTGGTTGATTGCTTTTCTAAACAAATACTTTATGATTCTTGATTTTTTGGATATTCGTTATTGTTGGTTAACTTTTTTTAAACAAAGGCTTTATGATTCTTGATTTATTGGATATTTGTTATTGTTGGTTAATTGATTTCTTATAGGTGTCATCCTGTGTGAACAATCTATGTCCACCCATGGTTGTTATTATTAAACTTGAATTGTGGGAAATTGGGAGGAGATCTGATAGCAATGTGCAAATTTCTTATAACTTTATCAGGTGGCATTGAAGACCCTGATAGTTATCCACAGGGCATTGAGGGAGGGTGATCCTACTTTTAGGGAAGAACTTCTGAATTTCCAACAAAGAGGGGGTGTTTTGCAGTTAGCTACTTTTAAAGATGATTCAAGCCCAATTGGTTAGTTCTGACACCCTACTTATGCTTAATTTGAAGTTTATAAAAGTTATAATTTTATAAACTTTAAATGTCTTTTTTTAGCTTGGGATTGCTCGGCTTGGGTTCGTACGTATGGAATGTTTTTAGAGGAACGACTTGAATGCTTTAAAGTTTTAAAGTATGATATTGAATCGGAACGTATTCCTAGACCTGCTCAAGGTGAAGATAAGGTATACTCACAATTAAACATTTCATTTAATCTAGTCTTTGTTATATTGTCCAGTACATATTACACCATGCTTTTGTTAATATTTGTTTTCAAAACATCGAAGCCAGGGTCTCATTAAACCAGCCTCTTTATCATTTAAAATAAAGAAAAGGCTTGCCTCCATCCTACCCCTACCAGACCCTATACATAGTCAGCCTATGCGTGGGTCGTGGGTGTAAACAAGCCAAGCCGGCTTGCAAGCTACTCGAGATCAACTCGAAAAAAACTCGAATCGAGCCGAACTTAAACGAGCTCGAGCCCGCGCTCGAGCTCATATTTGGCTCGTTTACTAAACGAGCTCGAGCTCAAGCTTCAGATATCAAGCTCGAGCTGGCTCGCGAGCCTAAATGAGCTTTTGTTTATATATATATATTTATAATATTTTTTACATATCAAATAAATATTTATAATAATATTATTAATTAAATATAAATATATGATAGAAACAATTAAATATTTTATGTTATATTATATATATGATAAGTATGATTATAAATAAATATAATAGTAATTATAAAAAAATAAAAATTTAAAAAATAATGATAAAGGAGCCAAGTCCGAGCCAAGCTCGAGTTTGAATAATTTCTTACGAGCTTGAGCTCGAGCTTTAGAAATATAACTACAAACGAGCCGAGCTCGAGGTCGAACTTTATAAAATTAAAACGAGCCGAGCTCGAGCCTAAGTGAGCTCGGGCCCGGCTCAGCTCGTTTACATCCCTAGGTCGTGGGATATACTAAGTTTGTTTGTATGTTTTGTTATATTGTCCAAATTTGATTTATAGTGCATTATGGATCATAATATTTAAGCGAAAATTTTTGAAACGGTATTGCATTTAAAAATATGCATATCCAACAACATGACAGATGTTTTTATTTTTAGTTTATGAACTTATTGAATTAACCCGTATGTTACAACACATGTTTAAATTTTCAGTGTTATAGCAGAACACGGGATTTGGATAGTGAAAAACTTTTGGAGCAGTTGCCTTCTTTACAACAGCTGTTGTACCGTCTTATGGCATGCAGGGTCTGTTACTTATCTTTACAGGTGGCATGGCAGCGGGTGGGGTCGGTTCGGGTTAAAATGGATTCTTTTATTATGGAAAGAAACAGGCCAGGCTGTGTTGACCTGTACACTATTTCATTTCTAAAAAATTACATATACCTAATGTGTCATTGTGTTAATATTGATTACAAAAACAACATCACTAATATAATAATAAAATCTGTGAAAAAAAGCGATTTAACAAGTTATATGCATTAAAATACACTTGGCAACTTCAACCTGTTTGAGCCATTCCTCTTTTAGATACTTTGTTTGAAACACAATCAAAATTTACAAATTCATAGGGAAACAAGTCAAGATTGCCACCCTTTTAGCTAGATTTTTCCCTTTTTTTCAGCCTGAAGGAGCAGCTGTTGGTAATTATGTTGTACAATACGCCCTAGCGTTGGTACTTAAAGAGAGCTTTAAAATTTACTGTGCAGTAAACGATGGTATTATAAATCTTATTGATAAGGTGATTTTTCATTATTTACATAAAAAAAGCATTACATTTTCTTGCTTCGTTTCTTCTTTTTAAACAGTCATCACTCAACCTTTATTAATATCAGTTTTTTGAGATGCCAAGACATGAAGCCATAAAAGCCTTGGATATATATAAACGAGCCGTCAATCAGGTGAGCTTGAATTACAAAATTTTATCTACAAGCCTTCATTGTACTATAACTAGTGGGACATGTTTGTTTCAGAACCAATGAAATGATGAGAACCACATAATTCATAAAAGATAATCACAAGTAACGGGAGAGTAAAAAAAGGCGGTTGCATCACCGCCTAGTGTATCACATTCAAAGCAATACGTACAAATGCATTATGCAGTTGTCATGGTTCTCAACATATTATTGGTGTGAGACGAACAACCCTCTATAACTAGTAAATGTGGCAAAACATGTAATTTTATGGTATGATTCTAAACTGATTTAGTTAGGTTGCCAGAAAAAAACGTTCAAAATTTTAATAGGAGCCTTTTATGTATTGTATATAAATTAAGGATGCCGCCATTTCCTTTTAAGTTATTTTTTTCTATGTTACCAGTATCACCCAGTAGAGATTAAACATAACTCAAATTGACCTATTCATAAGTAAATGATTCAAATTTTAAAAAAATATAGTGAAAACACCACATTGTAGATATGTAGTATGATTAATTTTCTGCAGGCTGAAAGTCTTTCCGACTTCTATGAAACTTGTAAAGGATTGGAGCTTGCTAGAAACTTTCAGTTTCCCGTTCTTAGAGAGGTAAGTTTACTATATTTCCCATCATTCGTTAGTTCGTTACATTGAGTAAAGTTGATAGAGGGGCATTATTGGCAATCCAAAATTTTGCAGCCTCCACAATCATTTCTCGTGACTATGGAGGAGTATATAAGAGAAGCACCACGGATCGTATCCGTTCCAACAGACACATTGGTGCGTGTTAATTTGCTGTTATACCGTGAAAACAAATATTTTTTGTGCTTTTTTAAAATGTTTTGCACTTTCAGGAATATCCTGAAAGGCTTATGCTGACATATAAACCAGTAGTAGACAATGAGCCTATTGAAGATGCAGATTCGCCTGTTGTTGAAGCTAAACCTGAGCCAATGGATGATGTTGTTGTATCAAATGACGATCCTACTCGTAGCCCTGTACCTCCCCCACCAACTTTCAACAGCGAGGACTCTAACGATATACTGGTAATGCATTTTGTTTCATTCACATACGTCTAAATTTGTTTATTAATTTGTCTTAATTTGACATTTAGGGGTTAAATTTCGATGCATCAAACGCATCATCAATTGAGGACAGCAATGCATTGGCTCTTGCCATAGTTCCAACTGGTAATGACTCTTTTTTGCCATATCAGTGGTTATTTAAGTTTGTTTGTTTAACTTGAAATTATAGGTGAAAACTTCTACCCATTTACTTATAAGTGCTGGTTATGTTTAATAGCTAAAAGATCAATTTATTAAAAATACAAGATTATTATTGAACTAATATAATTTTGTAATCATAATCCACTCTAAGTATGAAAACAAAATGTGAGCAAAAGTGTTTCTGGGTTAATTTGACCCCCTCCGTATCAGAAATTTCCCCATCCATTTGGCGCGTTACACAACCTTCCCGACCTGTTGGTTTGCCACCTTTACTAGAAATTCATAAGTTACATTTCTTGATTGTCTGGGTGTAGATATGACATCAAATGCGTCTACTGGTGTTCAAGCAAAAGATCTTGATCTAACAGGATGGGAACTTGCATTAGTCACCACCCCCAGTACTGATATTTCTTCATTTCAAGAAAGGCAACTGGTAAGCAATTTCCTAAGTTTATAAATTATCATATTCTTTTCTGTTATAACTGTAGTTAGTAACACATTAGAGGCGACAATTTTGACCTATTTAGCTACGAATGAGTTGATTTAGGTTATGTAGTTATGTGTTCATCCATAATGGACGACTCGTAAAATAAAACAATTTTTCATTAAACAAACAAGTTAAACTGGTCAACGAGTTGAAGTTGTGCAAAGTGTATTTTTAGTTCAAATCATCCATATAGTTCATTTATTACAAAAATAGTCTCTACAGTTGTACAAGTTTTACAGACTCGCTTTGTGTATAGTTTAACGAGGAAGGGACAAACCTATCAAAATTGTAAAACTTTATGGACCATTCTCATTATAAATGAATAATAAGAACTAATAACAGTTTTGGTAATTCTGACCAAACCACATAGCCGAATATGTACTCATACAGTATAGTATCGCGCAAAAAAGTATATCAGGTCAACCTAACCTGACCCGGCTCAAATCTTTGCTGGACCTGCGACTTTTTGTTTTAATCAAAATCTTTGTGTGCAGGGTGGTGGAATGGACTCCCTCACGCTCAACAGTTTGTATGATGAAGGAGCATACAGAGCGACCCAGCAGGCTGTATACGGGTCTTCAGCACCCAACCCGTTTGAAGTAGATGACCCGCTTGTTGCTCCTCCTCCGATAACTAACCCCTTTAGTCCAAATCAACAACAGGAGAATCTGATGATGGGTCCACCCAACCCTTTTATCGATTCAGGATTTGGCCCGTTGCCAATCAGCAACATTCATACTCAAACTACTACCCCGTTTGGGACAGGCTTGTTGTGATGAAATTCAAAAACCCGAAAATCTGATTTGATGTGATCAAATTTCCGCGCTTATGATATGAGTTGATTAAATTTTTACCATTTGTCAAAAATCATTTGTTAATTGGTCCATATTGAGCTGGGAACAAATTCTTGTATTGTATTAAAATTCGTTCTATTTTTTTGACATATATATTTGGTCATTTGTAGTGTTATCTAACAAGCTATGAGATTTATTTAAAATTATAGCTTTTTTAATTTAATTATTGTAACTAATTTATGTTTGTAACGAGGCTGGAAAATGAAACTTAACTCAAAACTGAATTGTTCACCTGAATTAAAATGTTATTCCACCAGAGCATGGATTAGTTACAATAGTTGCAATAAATCAGCCACAAAACCCCTATAATTTCTTCATTTATACTACTAGCGAACTCATTATTAAACATGTCTGGTTATCTTCAGATAAATACAAGTAAAATAACATTTTATAAAATATGAGTATTCTAGAAATTAATGATGATACGTCAAGATAAAGTATTTAATGAATGACAAATGGATACGTGAATAATTCCCCTTAACTACAGAATGTACAACTATGCAGTTGTGCATAACCTTAACAAACTAGGACCAAAAGTTGTATTAGATTAAATATATCCGTCTTTATTTTTATATATTACACCTCCACCTCCTTCAACTTGTTACATTCATACTAAAATTTTAAAAAGATCCTCTTGATTTAATGGTTTCTAAAGGGTGCGATGAAAACTTAAATAAGGTATGTTTAGTCTACCTCTTTTATAAGGTTATGTTTGGTTAACGAAATTCTCAAAATTGGAGATTTTTTCATCCAAAAACTATTTGAACTTGTTCAAGGTCAATCATTTGTTGTTACAAGGATCCGAGTAGCAAGTACAATATTTTATAAGAAGATTATTCTTATAGATTTTATAAGAAGATTATTC
This sequence comes from Flaveria linearis, assembly GCA_024085815.1. Taxonomy (NCBI): domain Eukaryota; kingdom Viridiplantae; phylum Streptophyta; class Magnoliopsida; order Asterales; family Asteraceae; genus Flaveria; species Flaveria linearis. The sequence continues at coordinate 3,726,015 of CM044009.1, read as the reverse complement.
TTATAGATTTTATAAGAAGATTATTTATATAGATTTTAACAGAATCATGTTATTAGTTTACAGTTTAAATTACAAGTTTAAAATTTTAATAAAATATAATCCACAGTTCTCTACCTTACGGTGCATGGGCTTCTAAGCTTCTTTATAGTGTTAAAAATAAGCGATGCTTAAGACCATCATTTTAAAATAATGAAATATAAGTAATATTCAAATAAGTTGTTATTTGATTGTTTTCTATAAAACATTTTATTAGTTTAGTGATAACATGCATACTCTTTGGCGTAAAAGCCCAACGTTTAATTCTTATACATTCATTTTTATTTTATACATGCTTTTAATAATACTTTTAATTATTTCATGTTTTGTTTTTACATTTTATTGTTTGTAATTTTTAATTAGTTTTTTTTCTTAACTTTTTCGATGACATAACATGGTGATTTAACAAAACAAGTCTCGCAGGCGTGAAAAATCAATTTACTTTAATGGTCAAATTATCCAACTTAAGAGTATAACCATTAACTAATGATTCTTAACGCAGATGATTTAAATGATATCTTTAAAATTTTATTATAATAAGAGGAGTCTCGGTCATAACTGTGTAAAGGTTTCTTTCCTACATTTGTAACATCAGTTTTATTTTCGCATTTTACCTAATCCCAAACCCCTTATTGTGGTTCGGCAAACCTCAGGCCTCTAAGAGCATTCACAGCCCCGTTATTTATTTTTATATAAGTGGGTGCCTTATATTATAAGAGATAGTTATGAGTGAAAGATGTAGAAAATTTATTGAGATTGTATCCACAACCCCTATAAATTTTTTAATATTTTTAAAATTAGTTGTGAGTGAATAATAAAAAAAATAATGATAAATGTTTAAGAAAATAGAGTTAATTTCAATGCTCCCTATGGTTTGACTAAAATAACTATTTTTCTTCAAAAGATTAAAAACATCAATTTACCTCAAAAAGTTTATATGTTGTTTCAATTTCACTCCAAAAGTTTCACTATTTTGGATAAAGCTGAAATAACTAATAAAATTTTTGATTGAAACTGAAACAAATTATGAAACTTTTGAAGGTAAATCGATGTTTTTAATCTTTTAAAGAAAAATAATTATTTTTAACAAATCTCAATGAGTGAAATGAAACTTAACTAAAAAAAATAATATTTAGAATAATTATAAAAAATGTGAATGAAAAATGAAATATGAATGCTCTAACACTCCTTCATCCATTGATTTCATTTCTTGAAGGGACCCTTTGAGAATTGAGCTCGGGCGCCCACAACTCCAGCAACCATTTAAGGTTAAATTTTTTTGTTTCATTTTCTATTACTCTAGAACTAAAATAATCCATTTAACCGCCAAAATTGTATCGCTTGCCTATAATATCCTTCACTATTTGGCGCCAATTTCATCATCCTAAAATCCATACTCACGAGTCTCTGCACTTCTGATCCCGAAGCAAGCGTTTCAGGTTAATTTCATGTATACTGTTTCTTTGTATGATTTGATTCAAGTGTTCAAACATCTGTATTGAAATCTTCTGAGGTTTTAAAACCCTAATCTGTTATTCTGAATCATTGATGGTTGGTTTTCTTAGGGTTTGAGAAAAGCTTTAGGTTGAAGTATGACTAAAGAAGAAGCGGAGAATGGAAGAGATGACATGTTAATCGACGACGATCCTGAGGCCCAACACAAGGAATTGGATGACGGATTCAGTTCAAATTACCTCAAACTCTATTACGGTACTTGTTCATGACTCTAAGTTACTTTTGGTACCATTTTATGCTGCTTTCTCAATCGAGGAGATAATTTAGCTGCATTTTGCTGTGCTTTTACTTGTTTTAAGTTTTATTGTTGTTGCAAAAGATACAGTGAAAGGATTCGGAACTTGCATTATGAATTAAAGCTGAAAATGTGTTTGTTTGGTTACGAGATTAAAATGAATGGCTGTTTGGATGAGCGAATGATCACAAATGTTTAGCATATTACATTTCCACCCCATATCAAACTCATAAAAACTTGATGCTTCTATTATTAAGGTTACAAATAAACAAAAGATATCCTTGTATTTGATATACTGAGAACAATTCATCTCCATACCATAATATCTATATCATGTTTACGGCCATTAGCACTTTAAGAGTTGTTCAAAAGGATTCGTAGCAGTGCCTGTTTTCCGTAAACATAGTTTCAAAACGATTGTTGCTGCTCAAGCTTCTTATGCATTTCCCTGATGCTTAGACTATGTGTAGTGGTTTATTTAGTTAAAATGCCACCTAGGCAAATATGAATTTATTAAAATAATTTTAAATCAAGTGTATGGGTTTAAAGCCCTTTTTAGTTAAAGATTGTTAAAAGTGAGAAAAATGAATTCATTTATTTTTTAACACCCGTTAAGGGTTTGGCTAAACATGAGTTTGAAGCCTCCCTTTAACTAGGTCTAAGTGGCTTTAACGCTTCAATTGTGTCCACATCAGCAAATTTGGCGCCCCTTAAGGGCACCACTACGCCTAGTCTTATAATTGAATTAAGATGAAAGAATATATGAACGTTTTGGCTTTCTTTCTTATAAACGTACCCTTAATCTACAGGGTCATATATAAAATCAGTTTCTGACTTAATGTGCATGTTTATATTTGGCAGGATGGCTTTTCCCTCATGCAGACATGTCCAAATGGATGGCATATGGAAACGGTAATCATATTACATAGCCGTATTCTGGCAAGAGCTTTAATACATTTCGGTTCAAGATTCAAGATACGAACCAACCCATTTATCTTTTGGGCGATAAATGTTTCACAGTGTTATTCTTGTGTTTTCAAAGTGTTAATATGTTGTTGACCAATTGTATTGTTTATTTATGCAGATGGGAAACTTCCTGCATGTGACCAATCATATTTTGGGCGAAGAGAATTTTCTTTTACACTGGAGAATGATATATATGTGCGGTTTCAGTCTTTTAAGACTGGATATGAGCTGGAAAAAGCCATCAAGGAACAGTGTCCATTCAAGATTGATATCGGTCCGGTTTATAGTGTTGATGTAAGATAATTGTAGATCATTATTTTTCTTTTTGTTGAAGCAACTCAACTTATGCGCAGCACGTTCCATGAGTTATAATTATTTGTATGTTTTATCTGCTTCATTCTTATTTAATATCCAACTAATTTCTTTTGCTTAATTAAGTAAACTTCTAGTGTTTGCTTATTGGTACATGTTTCTTGATCTTTTTACGGCCTGCAAAGAGGCATGCTTACTCACAATCTGGGGACAATATTTTCACTCCTGTGGAAAGAGAGCTAGTGTTTGATATAGTAAGATTGTTTTGCTTATGAATGAATTCTAAACACTCAATAGTCTAAATGCAAATGTTTGATTATTAACATGACCGATGATTGTTTTCCAATTTGTTACTCAGGATATCAGACTATGATGATGTTAGATATTGTTGCTCTGGAGCAGATGTTTGCTTGGACTGCTGGCCTTTGATGACCATTGCAATTAAAGTGATTGATATTGCCCTTAGAGGTATATGCACCAGTTTAGTCAAGTATCAATTTTACTGTAACATATCAGCTAATGTTAATTTCATGTGTCATTGATTTAGATGATTTTGGATTCAATCATATTCTCTGGGTACACAGTGGCCGCCGTGGGGTCCATTGTTGGGTTTGTGATGCAAAAGCAAGAAGGTTACACTGAAAAACTTGTAAAACTATAATTTAATTCTTTCTACACTTGCTTTGTTACGTGTTATGAAACCTTGACTTTACTATATTGAATCTCAGGCTAAATAATGAACAAAGGTCGGCTATTGTGGACTATTTCCGTGTGTACAAGGTTGATTTTAGTTGTTCGTACATACCAATATACCATGCAATTGTGCAAATCTTATATAATGAGATCCTTTTTATCATTTCTTGCTCTTCAGGGAAACAGTAACAGTAAATCAAAGGTTTCTCTTGTCGGTCCTGCACTACATCCTTTCCTTGTGTAAGCATCCAATAGTGTATAACAGTCACACTATTAACCATATAACCCCTATTAATATTTTATGCTTGTCATTTCTGTAGGAGATCATATAATGTTCTGAGTGACTACTTTGAGAAGAAATTACTTTGCAGCCAACAGTTACTTTCAGATGAGAGATATGAGAATATACTGGACATGATTTCTGATGAATGTATGTAATCTGGATTATATATGCATTATCTTACTTGCTTTCCAAGAAATGTATATAAACTTGAATAATTTTGCAGCTGTAAGCTCAGAGCTTAGAGGTAAGTGGCAAGGCAATAGGCGCTCTAATGCAAACGATATTAATATTGTGCGATGGGAGCAACTAAAACACCAATGTAGCAGAAAAAAGGTATGCCAATTATATTAGGTAATATCCATTGAATAATTGATCAAATGTCAATAGCACTCACCCTTACATAACAACTTTTTTGGTTCTTTGTGAAGCTGTTTTTTTTATGCATGGGACTAAGCTTAATGTATTTCAAATAAAAAAAAGCATCATGAATTCAGCTCACTTCTATATGCATCTGTAGTTATCTGATTTTTTTGTTTTTCTTCCACTTTTCAGACACCTGGACTTCGAAGGTGTTTTGAGGAGATTGTCTTTTCTTTCACTTATCCTAGGATTGATATGGAGGTGAGTAATCTGTTCTATATATAGTTGTTGATTTTTTATTTTTGCTTTCATCCTCAACTTTTATATATTGTAATAGTTGGTACTAGAAATGTTTGTCCATCATATAGTTTACTTGTGCATGAGATACATTTGGAATTTCATGCAATGAAGTACATACAGAAATATATTAAGAACTCACTTGAGCTCACATCGCAGGTTTCAAAACACATGAACCATTTGCTGAAATCACCTTTTTGTGTACACCCCAAAACAGGTTAGTAATATTAGATTCTCATGTTTATGATGCAAAAACTAATTAACTTTTTGATTTTTTTAAAATTCTAGCTTAAATGCTAACATTTTTTCACCAGGCCGTGTTTGTGTTCCCATCGATCCAAACTTGTGTGATGAGTTTGATCCTACCAATGTGCCTATGCTTTCCAAGGTAATTTACTTCGTTAGCGAACTATTTATGGAACTATTTTTCTATTACTATATTGCAGTTCTGTTTAGTATTTCTATTTACTTAAGCATAAGCTACCTTTTGTTACATCTTTCAGCTTCTAAGAGAAATTAACACAGGAGGCTTGCAAGCAGAAGGTGAGAAAGGTATGCTACTCAATATTTCATTATCACTATTCAATATATTGTTTTCTAACTAATTAAAGCTTCTTATACAAGTAAATAAATACATTAAATCTATTTTAATGATCTCATAGTCTTGGAACATGCATGAAGTTTATCATTTATGCATGATACATTCAATATTATTTATAAATTATAATACTGGCTCATCATGTTATCCTAAACCAACCATTCCTTTCTTACTCTTATCGTGTGTTAATCAACTTCTCATAAAACTAATTTGTTGTGTGTGGATTGATGCCAGTATGGGATAGAACCTCAATAGGGATGTCCATCAGATATTTTAGAGAATCGTTCTTGCAGCCGTTGTTGAAATCTTGCAAGGTAATCGGGTTTGGTTTTGGGCATTCGTAGTTCCAAAGTACCTGTGACAGCTGACTATATATACTTCAGAATGGGGATTGGTACATATAGGATTGAGTGCAGGTGTCAAAATGGATGGCTTGGGTGGGTTGGGCGTGTGGTTGAAACAACGGGTCGGGTTGACCCGAAGCTTTCTTTGACCGCCTTTAAAATCAGAAAGTTATAAACAGTTTACACTTTTTGCAGGAAGAGATGGAAGCCTCATATAATACCAAAATTCAGCAATCAAAAAACTCTTTGGGCTGGTAATGCCTCAATTATCAGTTTCCTGTTCCCAGATGTATTTTAAGTTTCAACATATTTAGGTTAGAATGTAATGTTTAAATGATTATAAGTGAGACACTTGAATGATTAAAGCAATAAACAAAATTTAATTAGGAAGTGTGGTTTATTGTTGAGTTTGAGATTACAAGCAGCATGGTTTTATCGGGTTCATTTGTTTCCAATTTTCTTTAATCTGAGTAGTGTGAATATAACCAAAAACCAATCCGTATTCGTAATCGGAAAAAACCAAACTGAATTAAGAGTGATTTTTGGTTATATGTAATTTTCTGAATTTGGTTTGTTTGGTTTAAGATTATTTAATTGAATTTAATATGTTATAATTATTTTTTGGTAATCACAAGTTTAATCAAATTACTCAATCCCTAAACTTTGTAAAAGTGGTTTTATTTGAGTCAATAACTGCATGTTTATAAGCTAGTCCCGCTTCAATTCAATTTTTAAAGAGTTAAAGTCGACTAGATGCATTTTTATAAAATGAGATTCTTAAAAATTCAAGAGTTTTAATTATTTGGTATGCATTTTTAGAAACTGTCTAAAGGATGATTCTAATATAAATAATATAAACTTGGCAACAATTGAAGCGAAGAAACAAATTTTGGGTTTTACTCGAAACTAAACTGAATCCAAATCGATTGAATTTGGTTAAGTTAGTTACTTCGATTTGGTTTTTGGTTATGCTTCAAAAAGTTTTAAAAACTGAATAAACATAACCGATTAACAAATTGATCCATGCATATTTAAGTATTTTGCCTCTAAGGCTCTAAACCAACATTCATACTAGCTTTTTCATTTCCATCCCCATATATTTATACTAAAACACTATTTTTTTACTCTCTTTCAATTAAATAATATTTTTTTATATTTATATTATTAATTTTCTCTTACCTCAATGCACAAACACTTTTAAATATTAAAAAATTACGAGGGTTGTATTGGCTCCTCAAATATAGAGAATCAAGGTATAATCCTCATAAAATTTTCTCTTGTTCATCACAACCACTTACAATCACCTATAGTATATGACACACACTTACATTAAAATGAGACACCTATTGTGAATGCTCTTAAAGCCCTAAAAATAATACTAAATGCCCAAATGTTTATATATAGGGTTAATAACTTATATAGAGTGGTGGGAGCTTGAACCAATTCATATGAGAGGCGGGGATGAATGTAATTTTATGGGGACGAACTCTATATATATAAAAAAGTTTAAACTACCGGACTGAAAATTAATACTACTGATGAAAAAAAAGGGGCAGCGGCGGCCCCTTTGGCCCCTAGCCAATGCTTATATACTCTCATAGTTATACTATTTATGTTTTAATTATTTAGCCTTTTTCTTTGTAATATTTTACTTCAACTAGAATTGACGTGATATTGTAACGCTTAAAATCACATCTGATTTCGGGTTCTTCATGAGATTATCAAATCACATGTGATTTGATTCAATCTAGATCCATCAGTCCATCACTTTATGATATAATATTACATAAACACACACACGAATAAAGATATACATATATATCTTTCTCATTTTGAGTCAACCCCTTTATCCTCCAAGTCAACATACGGTATGCATAAATACATCGAGTAGAGGGGATTAAGGATATGACGTGAAAAAATATGACAAAGATAGCAATTAGTATCATTTCGATTCATACATCTCTCCCCTTTCTCCTTTGTTTTATTAAAACCGGTTACTCTCTCAAACTTGGCTTCTTATAAATTTTAGATATTTTTTTTAATGTTTACACTCAATAAAATAATTAACTTAATCAAACCCTAGTCAAAACATGAATATCTCAAGAGGGTATGTTTATTCAACCTCTTTTATAACATGTAGCTGAAATCCATACTATATCCAATAATCCAAACCAATTCTTATCTATTTTCTAGGGCATGTGTAATTGTAGTGTGAGTGTAACATGTGTAATTGTAGTGTGAGTGCAGTGGCGAAGCTTGAAGGGTGGGAACGAAATTAATATTTTTAGGGGGGGGGGGCGAACTCGATATTTTATATAAAATTTACACTACCGGGTCAAAAAAATTACACTACCGGACTAAAATTTAACGAAAAAAGAGCTCAAAACCCACTGGTCCATATCCATAATTTGGTGGCAGTCACGGACCCATTTATACACCAAACCATAATGGGCTGACCAGTGGTGGCCCAAAGCCCAAAGCCCACTGGTCCAGATCCATAATTTGGTACTGTATAAGCCATTCAAACACAGTTCATTTCCTGAACTAACAACAGGTTGTTTGCTAAAACTACATACAAGACCGCGCATTGGGTCCTGGAAATATAGTATGGTTCACGCTCAGTTTATCGGTTTCAAATGGAAGCAGTAAATTTGGAGTAAGTAAAAGATTCTCAACATACAACTGAACGATTACCGACAACAAAACTTTGTAAATCATCAAGCATTCAACAAAGTGATGCCTGTGAAACTCATAGGCCAAAACCCGCACCACTCAAAGGCTAACTTTATTGCTATAAAACACGAAAATACATACGTTGTCGATCATAGCAGCAACATGCATATATATTTATGTGATCACAGTCGGGGCAGAACGGCCAGTGTATTCTTTCATCTTTGACAGCTTTAGTGCAACATCAACCTGTAGCCAAACATATTGGTCAACCCTCGGTCAACATATACATAATAGTTGAAGTTATATTAATTTTGAACATTTAATATTACTTTTTCATTTTATGCCAATCATTTGATTTGTTTAAAGGTTATGTGAGATAAGTAGAACCCAAAATCACATTTCCATATTTCCTAGCATGTAATTATTTTCATATAGCCTCATGAACTATATTTACCAATAAAAAATCATAATATCAGATATACGCATTTTCAACTTTATGACATCCATAACCCACCCAAAAAAACTACTATTACAATATGAGTTAGCAGTGCAAGGAGAAGAAGAATGATATAATAGTCATCTAATAAATTCTATTTTAAAAAAAGGGATAATGTAAATTTTATTTTGATTTGATAAATATAATATATTATGTATGGCTGTACATTGACACCGACGGGACCATCCAAAACGAAGCAAATCGGTCAGTTTGAGATCTAGACGTTTCGATTTTGGGGTTTGTTGGTTTAACGGTTTGGTTCAGGTTTGAAACTTGGAACTAGCCATTTAACATTTATTATTTATATCTTCCTATTCTAATAAAAAAGTATCTGGGATGACACGTGTCAACACCACAATCACTCTCACCAAAATTTTCCCGCCTCTCTCTCCTATTAAATAATTACCTTAATTACTAATAATACTATTTAATACTTTTTTGATTTAATAAATTAATAAAGAGATCTATTTATTAATGTTATTTCTAAATAAATAATTTTTTTATAAAATAATAAATTTATTTAAAGCATAAGACCTTTTTTAAAAATACAAAATATTTAAAATTTGTATTTTTAAAAAGTTATTTTTTAAAACTAAAAATAATTAAATTTAAGAGTTATAATAAAAAAATTTTAAAAATGACAATTTTATATGGTTTGTTTTAGAACAAAACGTTTATTTTTTTTTTGAAAAAAAATAAAGTTTTAAAAAGTTGATACTATTTTATAACTTACAGTCATTTCTAATACATTATTTCAGTGATATTATATATTAAAATATTATTTTATAATTAATAAATTTTGTTATATTAATTTTTTATTTATTCAACCCGTGTAACACACGGGTTACTATAACTAGTATATATATATTTTCAATTTTGAAACATTTAGTTAAGTTTATCTATTATAACCATGAGCCGTCTTTATGAATTTAATATATTTTAATATAAAATATAAATAAGGGGTTCAAACCAGCAATGCCGAACCGTTAAACCACCAAACGGTAAAATTAGGTGGTCCGTAGTTAGCGGTTTGGCGCTCCGTCAAACGCAGCCGATCGGGATCATAAAATGACAATAAAAATAAAAGGAATATGGTTTACCAAAGGAGCAAGCGCTTCTTGAGAATCTCTTCCGGTTTTGGATGAATCTTTTTCGTATTGCTCGATGTAGAGACGAATTGTGGCACCCTCTGACCCGGTACCAGATAAACGGAAAACCTACAATAGAATTTACACAAACTCAGAAGAGTTCAAAAATTTTACCTGATTATTTATTTTGAACTTTGTATACAAAAGAGTAAATAAATAATTTACACAACACTGACCAAGCGTGACCCGTCTTCGAATAAATAACGAACTCCCTGATTTTTGGACACTGAACCATCTACCGGATCTTTGTATTCAAATTCATCAGCACTGACGACATCTGCCACATCTGACCGCATTCCCTTTATGGTACTGCATAAATAAATAGCTTAAGGTAAATAGAATAACAGGTAAAACAGTTGCCATTTATCCTAGAGCTGTTCACTAGCCAAATATGAGCCCAGCAGGCTTAACTTGGACTCGAGCTCATAAGTATACTAGCCAGCTCTGCTCAGCTCCAAATCCACAACCAAGCTGAAATTTGAGCTCGAACTCGGCTTGTTTACAACTTGAGCAGTTGAGCCGTTCAAATTGGCTCAGACATTAAACAAGCCAAGAAACTTACTTGTTAACATCACTAATGGAGGATTGCAGCTTGACCAAGTGAGCCATAACTTCCTTTGCAGCACCTGCATCAACATTCTTCAGAGAAACAAAATAATTCTCATCAATATAAATGTAGATTGCAATTTTAATTGGTTTTAATTCAATCATAATATGGGAATTAAAAAAGAACCTCATAATCATAGCGAGTATAATAGTGTCGTCCAAAAGTAGCCCAGTGTTGCTTCACAATATCTTCAACCGTTACAAGGTTCCCACCATTGAGGTTGTCCTTGTTTTTATGAGCAAGGATAGATAACCAAGCCAACACAGCCCAGATTCCATCCTTCTCACGTATATGATCTGACCCTGTAAAATAAAAACAAAATATTAATATATGCAACAGTTCTCTCTTTTCTTTTTTCTTTTGGCTAGCAGCGCAAAAAAAACAAGGAAAAGAGAGTTTTACCAGTTCCAAAACTTTCTTCACCACAAACTGAACATAATCCCGCATCCATCAAGTTACCAAAGAATTTCCAGCCAGTTGGCACCTGAAACAAAAAGAAGAATCGGGTGACTTTATTTTCAGGAAAACAGTCTAAACCCGTAACTACACCCATATTGTAAGTACAGGAGTACCTCAAAAAACTTAAGATTCAGACTTTTAGCTACAACATCGAGAGCAGCAGATGTTGGCATGCTCCTACAAGCAGACAATTAACAATTACAAATCAAAATTCGTTTCTATTTGATTCGGATATGGACGATTTACCAATTGCAAGATGATATGATATTAAAATTGAGATCCCTATATAAAGTTGAATATATTAGAGATGGCATAATGGGCGGATCAGACGGGTTTGGTGACGAGTTAAATAGGTCAGGTGGAAATGGGTCAGGCCAGGCTGGGTTGACCAACACAGCTTTGTCCATCTTCTAATATTTTGTAGATAACTTAATGCGTTGATTACAATCACAAAAATCAAAAGTTTCCAATAATAATCTGAATTGCATTAGAAATAGACTTTGTGCCACAATAACATGTTTGACCTGTTCAACCCATTTCAAGTTTTTTAATTGGCCCTTTCAGATATAACACAACCCGAATCACCCATTTAATGAGCACCAATGCCACCTCTAAGACATGAATAATCAAATATACCCAGCATTTCAGTTCCTAACAAGAAGATGCTATTTTTAGAAGGGACACAATACTTTAAGACGAGAAACTGAAGCACACATCGATTCCAAGATATAAGCAAGTTATATAGTGACAGAATCTGAAAGTAACCTGGCAACACCCTTTAATCCAGACGAAAAGTAGGGTATGGCTTGGACTGCATTGGCAGCAATGATAGCGACAGAATCTGAAGGTGTAACAAAAAACCTGAACCCGTAAAAAGAGGTTTAACAACTAAGACTCTTCCAAGAGGTGATATGTAGATGTTCATATTTGCATCAAGAAATTTACCTTTTACCAAGAATCATGTTCCTATCAGCATCACCATCAGCAGCAGCACCAAATTCTGGTGGGTTGCTATCAGGGTTTTTACCCAATCCCATTCTTGCTACCAACTCTTTTGCATAGGTTAGGTTGGGATCAGGATGTCCTCCACCAAAGTCCTCCTGTTTGCATCAAAAGTTTAGTGAAGAAAAAAAAAATCCACAAATTTAAACAAGGCATAGCTGAAAACTGGAGGTAGCAAGACAGGTAGGTCAAAAGAGTTGGGTAATGAGTCAGGTTGAATAGGTCATTCGAGCCATGAATAGTATTGGATGAAACAATCAGGGTCCTTTCATGTTGAAACAGGCAAACATTTTTTGTCACATTTTAAATAATCTTTTATAAATAACTAACAATTCAAATATATACACACAAAAATCCAAATCTATGAATAAAATCACTTTAGGAGGTTTTATGCGTTAAATACAGAATTTATATGCGTTAAATACAGAATTTATATGCGACTTTTAAATAGTTAGACTCATTCAAACAGTTCCCGTTTGGCTAAACTTTTGAAAATTTAACCTGTTTGGTGTATAGCCAATCCCAAAGTAACCCATTCGTAAGTAAATGTGACAAACTGTAACCTTAGGATGTAATCTAAGAACAAAAGAGATGGATCAGGTAAGCAGAAATAACCATTTTGTCGATTTTAGTCTAGATAGAAACACGCAGGTTGAATTGACCAGCAAGCACTTTTTAGTCAAATCTTCAAATATTTAATAAATAATTAAAGTACAGTAATAACAATCTAAATCTTTGAAAAAGAACAGTTTAGGAGTTTGTGTGCATCAAAAGTAGACTTTGAGGAGCCTTCAACCTGTTTGACTTGTATGACATACTTGGCCAGTTCTGCTTTTTAATTAAGTTTTTTTTTTTTCATCTGACTTGTTGGAAAATGCAACCAATTCATAAGTAATGGGTGGAAACTTCCACTTGTAACTAAAATCAAAGAACAAATGATAACGGACTAGGTGAGCAGAAATAACCTTGGGAACACAGTTCAATAATGAGCTCTCCTTGGCACCAAGCTCTTCAACAAATATACGTTTAGCATAAGCTCCAGCAACTCCATGCAATGCATCATAACTAGTAAATTATAGCACAATTTGCGTTAAGTGAATGTTGGATAAGCACAAAAAGGGAAATATTTAAGTGTGTTAGTACGCACCAGAAACTAAATTGTGGAGATGCAATTAACTTTTGGATGGACTGGAAGTCAAAGATTGACCTAAAGAGAATTCATTAAACCATTAGTTATGCAACATTGATGTTTTACTCATTTCCTTTATCAAGAGTAATAGCATACTTCATCAATTTCACGTAGTCGCTTGCTGAGTCAAAAACATCAACATCAAATTGACCATCAGGACCTGAAAAGTTTGAAATTCCAATTGCTGAGATATCCACCTGTACACATATATCAAGTATGTGATCAATATAATGCATATAATATAACCTTTATTTTTATTTACTATAGCATGAGGATTCAGTTTCAGCTCACATCAGGTAGGTCTTCTGCGATAAAATACTCCTTTATTGTTTTAGTGTTCTCAAAGATTTTATCAGTAATTCCTTCAGGTGCTGGCCCACCATTCTCCATATTGTATTTTATTCCAAAATCCTGAAAGAATGAGCATGAAAATATAAATACCACTGTTTATATCATGTCCATGGTTTTGCTGTTGATCAGATATCCAAACATACCTCATTGGGCCCACCAGGGTTGTGACTAGCTGTCAATATGAATGCCCCATTTGCTTTGGAACCCTAGAATACCAGACATATGAATGTTAAGCTAATGCTCACCATTTAGTAGAGAGAAAAAAAAACATACAAACAAGCTTACATCAGTGCCAACTCGTTCACGTACAACTGCTGATACAGCAGGCGTGGATAGAAGTCCATTCTGGCCAACCCAAACGCGCCTTACACCATTTGCAGCTGCCATTTTAATTATAATCTGCAATTTTTGAAATAATATATGTTCACTAGAAAAAAAAAAACTATGAGGTTCCTTCCTTGTTAAACAATCTTGTTTCTTGTTTTAATAAAAACTTAAGAACCCATTTAAAAGTCCTGACTAGGTAAGGATAAAAAATAATGTCATGTGTTCTGAAGAGATCATTTCCAGAAGAATTCCAGGCATTATGCTGAAAAGGTAATCCAAAATGCTACCTGGATTGCCTCCTTTGAGTAGTACCGTCCATCACCAGAAACAACAAGCGTAGAACCTTTAACTTTCTCGGCAGAAAGGGCGTTGAACGTCGATTGAACAAAATTATGCAAGTAATGTGGTTGGGTGAATACTTTAACCTGAAATTTTTAAGTGATAAAAATTATTATAGCAGTAGTGATGGAAAAAAATATATGATACCTATAATACCCGATGTGGGGGTCTCAGCGGGAGCATCATCTTTGTCCCCTAGGATAGAGGTAAGGCTTGCCCCCGACACACCCTCCCCGGACCCTACTAATAGCTTTGCTATGAGTTGGATTATATTGAGTACATTTGTTTGTTTGTTTTGTTTGTTAGGTGATCTATATCTAGACCCGTCATTGATCTGATCAGATGCCTATAATAACTATAGTCGTATCCTAAATATTCTATATCCACAGGTTGCTACTATATATTAATTTGTAACTAGAATATTATATAAGTGATAAAATATGATGCATATTCAATAAACAGGACAACACTACTATTCATTTCATATTACACAAACACAACAAATTCTACAGTCACTGAGATATTATTTGACTAATTCTCATACATTAAGGCAAAAAGAATATCCACATTTGTCTACATTAGTGTCCCTTAAAAGCTTGGAAGGGTGTCTGGTTTTAGCCATTACTAGGCAAGTCTTCTGTTAAGTTCTCATCTATTTATACTCTACACTGGACAATTGGATATAATAGCATGGGAGGTTAGAAATATAGGATGACTTGTGCAACCTAGAGCACCTTCTACAAAGGTAATCAGTGGACTTGGATAATGAAAAATAGTCGACTCTCCGACTCTGAATTCAGACTATGGCTCTACTTCAATGTGAAGCCTTTAACATGAAAATTTTCTTGGGGAAGACACGTAGATCAGCATTTTAACTGGACTCCACAAACATCTCTAATCCAAATTTATCATTTTTTATGGCCTTAAGGAAGGCTATTTCCCATTTAAATTGCTTAATGTCTTAGAACCTGTGTGGGGGTGACGGGTATGTCTAGACATAATACCTTAACCGTAAGTCTGTAACAAATACATTTTAACATGCAACTTTATGAGCTTCTTTGTCCATCTAATGACCGCCTTGCTTTCTACAAATCTTTCTATAGAAATGTTTAATCAAAACAGAACATATATACAATCACTACTTAAAACAGGTACTAAATAGTAAAGATTGCAATTCTCAGGAGAAAAAGGGAAGTGATTAACTATCTTTAACATTTATGCAGTGTCCAGCTTAAACTGTAGGCATTCTGATCATCTACTGTAATATGGAGGCAGATCATGTTGAAGGTGTTGATACTAAAATATCTCAACTCAACCTTTGCCATGATTACCTAAATAAACTATTGAAATCCTATCCAACCAATCTGCATGCAGATATTCCTTCACAAAACAAAAACACATATAAGCAGCATCGTTACCTAAAAATGTATCATAATCATGCTTTGCCCAGTGGGCTATACGGTCTCTTTCTTGACTCAAACCATCATCTGCCCACTGCCATTAGTTGCCAGCTGAACCTTGGGTATTCAGTTCGAGACCTCAAGTCCTAAATGTAGCTAATTATCTTGTGTTGCAAACTTATATCCCTTCTAGCTTGACTAAATTCAGTTAAGGAAAAAAAATTGTAAGAATCAAGATGGAGACTTGATAATAAAGTAACTAGACTGTGTTGTTAAGCTACAACAGCAATGATCTGTCTTTTCTCCTGACATCACTTGTAAGTCTTGAATGGAAATTTGAAGTGAACATGTACGTATACACGGGTTTCTCACTGGAAATCTATCCCTATAATGCTGAGTGCCTAAATGTACCATCTTATTGATTTAACTGGCAATGAATGTTCAAGACCAAGTTATTATGTAAATATCTTAGAACTAAAAGAAATAACATAGTATACTCATGACCAAGCCCCATAATCAAATTCAGCTTTATGGTTTTGGGAATTCGGTCACAACATTTTCAGGATTTAAAAGTTTGAAAATGAACTTTACTACATACAACCATAAACAAAACAAAGTAGCCTCTTTTATTGAGAGGAAATACTCTGAACTTTCCAGTCCAATAGAACTTGCCAATTGCCATCTCCACATCCAGTATAAAGTAATATCTATATCAATGTGATCCAAACACAGCAAATAGGTCATATCAGTTTTCAATCGAACCATTTCCCCTAATCTAAATCCAACGAACCGATCCAATGTTCCAGCACACATAATCATCATCATATAGATCCATGCATAACAACCGATGCGGATCAAAAGCACGATCTAGAAGACTAGAACCAACACAAGCGCAATCACAAATTCACAATACACGCATCAACGGCATCAAAACTTTTACGAATCAAGCAGAATCACCATCCAAACCACCAATTCCTTCGTAACACAATCAGGAATTCAGGATCAAAGCAATCGAACTGGATCTACGAAATGCAAAACCTAACCAATTCAAAAACAAATTAACCGAAAATCACCTTCTTCCTGAGTCCAGATGTGCCAGGCTTTTGGCCTTCAATCGGCGATGATTCGACACGAGTAACCTTGAAATTCGCCATTAATTCGAGGTTTTTTTCCTGTAAGATTAACGAATTGCAACACAAATTGAGCTACACATGCAAATATGTAATATAATTGTGTGTGTGTTGAGGAGAGAGAGAGATGCTTACAGAGAGAGAGAGAGAGAGAGTGAGGTTGGCGCAAATGAAGAGAAGTGAGTGATGGTGGTAGAAAGAGTGAGACGTTGACGGGGGATGTTCTATTATTCCAGCGGTTCAGACGGTGATCTGTCTCCACCAGATCTCACAAACCGTTTCCTCCTCTTTCCCCCATATTCTTGTATGATTTCAATTAAAAAAGCGTATACGATCATATATTGATATTGATATATTAATATTTGATACCCGTGTTTTATTTTGCTTGCGCTTTGCGTAAAATTCAGAAAACATTTCATGATTTGATTTATGCACCATTATCTTGTATGTTGTGTGAAAGGTTTTTTTTCATATGACTTGAACACGTGAGTTTAACACCAGAGAGTTGTTAGATTTTGATCAAACTGTCTAGATTTAAGCATGTGGATTGTTTTGATCAGTTGGTTAAGATACAACCGATTCGGTCTAAAGTTCGGGTTCAACAGTTTAATGGTTCTGGTCCGGTTTAAAACTAAGTAACGGAAGTTTAATCTTATTTATCTTAATGTATATTTATTTTAACCGTAAACTATTTTCATTATTTTAAATTTTTAGTACAAATTTTTTTTTGGGGGGGAGGGTGCAAACTCTTATAATTTTTATTTTTAACTTTCAAAACGGTAAATGCCGGTCTGTCCAACTGACCCACCAAACCGACCATTTTATTTGTTGATCCTCAAAATCTTAGTTAGCAGGTAAACCTCAGTACTTGTCTAATGTAGCCAATGATTCATTGCTTTAGGAAAACTTGAAAGCCAGAAGACATGTTGCATTTAACATTTAACATTTGACTTAATAAATTATTAATTTAAAGAGTTGGCTTATAATCG
Source organism: Flaveria linearis (assembly GCA_024085815.1). NCBI lineage: Eukaryota > Viridiplantae > Streptophyta > Magnoliopsida > Asterales > Asteraceae > Flaveria > Flaveria linearis. The sequence continues at coordinate 3,708,266 of CM044009.1, read as the reverse complement.
TGAGCACTCTCAATTTAATGCATTAACCTTTTAAATTTTCATATCCGTTCACTTTACCTATTTGAATAAAACAAAAACAAGTACCTTTAAAATTCACATTTACATTCACGTATTAGTGAACTTGTTAAGTTTAATGTACATAGATATAGATTCCCATGTATATATACTAGGCAATCCTATAATTTTGAAATATTTTAGTCATTATTAGTTTATAGTTTTGCTGGGACCATATATCTACATAGGGATTTCAAAAAAATTATTATCTTATTATTTTATCAATTGGGGTTCAATTTGTATTGGTCCCAAGTCGGGACCGGACAATTATTAATTTTATCAAGGTTATTAATTTATCAAGTATTAAATTATAAAGATTATACTGTAAATTTAAAAGGAAAGAAGCTATAATAGATCCTTCCAATGCTTACTATTCTGAACTTGAAACTTGATGGAAGTTGTATGTTGAAATCTAAGATCACATGAGTAACTCCTCTGATAATTTATATACGCTTTAAATAAACGAGAACACTCATTGTCTTCCTTATGAATTATTACATCTTCTGTGGTCGTTATGGCGGATGATGGTTGCATTTACCTTGGACTTGTATAGATGATGAAAATGAGGGTGAGTGTAATATAGATTTTGAGGATGAACCAATCCATTATACTAGAAGCAATACACGTCAATCTAAAGAAAAATGTTTTGGTACCTTCAGTCCCACGGCCCCTATACCGTCGATATCTAGCGAACTACATCATTCAGTTGATGTAGATAGTGATGAAGACATAGATGAATAGGGTATTTGGGTGAGTCGATGAGGAGAAAGACGTGATACTTGGTATTGATGTTGAATATGTTGACAAGGAAGATGGTGCTTCTAGTATTGTTTTGGACTGTTTGTGACCAATACTAATAATTTAGACATATTTTGATTTATTTACTGTAACCACTCGTATTTTTATATATTAACTTCTGTTAATATTTGTTAATAATATGATCATGGGAATTTTAATTGTAAATTTTCGATAATTAATAATTACAATAATTGTAATAATAATAATAATAATAATAATAATAATAATAATAATAATAATAATAATAATAATAATAACAACAACAACAATAATAACAATTGTTTATAAAAATATATTTTTAAAACAAGTGCAGGGGGTATTATTGTAATTTATGAAACTTAAAATAAAAGTTTCAAACATAAAATACAAAAGTTAAAACCACAGGGACCGAATCTGTAAATTTTTAAAACCCAAACATTCCCCCCCGTCGACCCCCGTTTTTCCGGCGACTCGCCGGCGAGATTCCGGCCAACTCCGGCGAAGCCGAAAACAACAAATTTTCACCATTTCAACTCCAAAAACCGGTTCCAGTACACTCGTGGACTAGTTTCGAACTCAAGACAAGCATTAAACACGTTTAATCATCAAGATAATCGGATCCAAAGCTTCAACCTCGAAACCACGGAATTCCCGACCAAAACAGCCACTTTATTCGATTATGAACCCCACAATTTGACCAAATCGTTTCTTGGATCCATTTCGAACAGGTATCCAACGAAAATATGCGTTGAATTATTCAACAACGGCTTTAAATTCTTACTTTTGTCTCGGATCCGAATCCAACAAACAACCCACTCAAACACTAACTTTAAATCAAATTAAATCAAATTGGAATGACCACTTATCTGTTTCTAAGTTGTTAACATCCCCAATTTCATCTAAAATCACCCGAAACCACCACCATTCGATCACCTTCAACCGTCGGACCTGCAACCCTTTCAAAACCCAACCTTCGATCGATCTTAATCAAAATTAACAACGGTCTTTGATTCCAGATTATCATACGAAGCTAACCTCAAGTTTAATTTGATTATTATCACTATTTGAGCATCAAACGATTACCCCACGAGCCGCGACCTGTTCTTGAAGAGTTCAACCTCAATCGAACATCGTACAGGTAAATTACACACACATACATACTCGATACATCATGGGGAACAAAAGCCCCATGATTCCCGAAGCTATCTAAGTCGAATTCCTGCTCAATTTGATAAGTCAACGTATTCGTTTTGGTTTGCGAACCGAACGTTTACACTCCTAACCTCTCATTGTTGTTTTAAACAATCTCATTAACGATTTCATTATTTTGAAAAGTTTTAAAAACCAATTACCCGTTACTCATAAAGGTTTCTTCGTTCCTTATTATACAGCATGTCTTCTCGTCAAAACCGCTCCCGATCTAGAAGCTCTGGCCGCAAGATTGCTGCTATGGTGGCACGTGAAGTTGCAGCGGTTATCCCAACACTGCTTACTCATTTGAACCAAGGCAACAATGCTGTCCAAAACACAACTGCACCAAACACTGTCCAAAACCCAACTGCACCAAACCCTCCCAAAACTTGTACTTCCAAGCATTTCAATTCCTGCAACCCCACTAAGTTTAGCGGAGCCGAAGGTGCCACTGGTCTTCTGCAATGGTTCGAGAGTATTGAAAACACGTTTCTTAACAGCGAATGTCCTGAAAATCTCAAAGTTCGCTACGCTACCAGTGTTTTCCAGAAGAGAGCTTTAACTTGGTGGAACGGGGAAAAACGAACCCGTGGCACTGATGCTGCCCTGGCATTGACGTGGGTTGAAGTAAAGGAACTCATGACACGAGAATTCTGCCCACGAAATGAAATCAAAAGACTAGAAGCTGAATTCTGGGATTTGGCTCAGGAAAGCGGCGAGAATCTGGCTTACACCAACCGTTTTCACGAGTTGAGTCTTCTGGTTCCTCATCTAGTTACTCCCTCATCTCGAGCTATCGAGAAGTACATAGGTGGTCTCCCTATGCAAATTCAGGATACCGTGTGGGGTAGGAACCCTACTAACTTGGCAGATGCTATCCGTCTAGCAGCTCAGTTAACCGACAACCATGTCAAGGCCGGTACCTTGACCAGGAAGGGTGACAAGAAGAAAATGGAGAAGTCTTCTACTGAAACAACCAAGGAAGACAAGCCTGAAACTTCCAGGAACCGGAAGAGGAAGGCTAACTCTCAAAACTTTGCTGTAATTACCCCTGCTGTTCCAATCAACCAAGTCGCACCGACCTATCAACCAACCATGAATAATCAAGCCCCAACAAAGAAACCTTACACCGGGCCATTTCCACAATGCAACATCTGCAAGTATCATCATCCTACCGGTGCTAAGTGTCGTCAGTGCACCAGTTGTGGTCGTTTTGGCCATACTTTCAACATATGCAGGAATGCTGCTAAGGCTTTGGTAAATGCACCCGTTCAACAAAACCCTCCTGCAATTGCTCAAGTTCGTGCATGTTATCAATGCGGTGACCCAACTCATTCCGTAACCGATGTCCTCAGCTCGTTAATGTCGTACCCGCAGCACAAGGGCGTGCTTTTAACATCAATGCCCAACAAGCTCAGGCTGCCAATGATGTGGTGAATGGTACGTTCCTAATCGATCATCAATATGCTTCAATTTTATTTGATACCGGTGCCGATAAAAGTTTTGTATCCTTAGAATTTGAACCTTTGCTTGTTAATACCCGAACTAAGTTAGGGAAACCGTTTACAGTAGAATTAGCTGATGGGAAATCCGTCACAATTGATTCTGTCATCCAAAATTGTACCCTTAAACTTAGTGAACACGAATTTCCTGTCGATCTTATACCGATGCCACTTGGAAGTTTTGACGTCATTATAGGCATGGATTGGTTGTCAAAGAACCATGCTGAAGTCGTCTGTTTCGAGAAAATCATCCGGATCCCTCGCGCATCTGGAAGTGTCTTAAATATTTACGGGGAAAAGCTTTCCAAGGGATTAAAACTCATGTCCTGCACCAAAGCTCAAAAGTACCTCCGCAAACATTACGTGGCTTTCTTAGCTCATATCGTGAAAGCAGATGAGAAACCTAAGAAGATTGAAGACATTCCGGTTGTTCGAGAGTTTCCTGAAGTCTTTCCCGATGATTTAACCGGTCTTCCTCCTGTTCGTCAAGTCGAATTCCGTATTGACCTTGTGCCTGGCGCAACTCCAGTAGCAAAATCTCCCTATCGACTTGCACCATCTGAGATGCAAGAGCTTGCTAGTCAACTTCAAGAGCTCTCCGATAAAGGCTTCATTCGACCAAGTTCCTCGCCCTGGGGAGCCCCAGTTTTGTTTGTGAAAAGAAGGACGGTTCTTTTCGAATGTGCATCGACTACCGGGAGCTTAATAAGCTTACTATCAAAAACCGGTATCCTCTACCCAGGATCGACGATTTATTTGATCAGCTTCAAGGAGCCTCTCATTTTTCCAAAATCGATCTCCGCTCAGGTTATCATCAATTACGAGTGCACGATGATGATATTCCCAAGACAGCTTTTCGCACAAGATATGGCCATTACGAGTTTACAGTAATGCCATTCGGGTTAACCAATGCACCTGCTGTGTTCATGGATTTAATGAACCGCGTGTGTAAACCATATCTGGACAAATTCGTGATCGTTTTCATTGACGACATTCTCATTTATTCAAAATCAAAATCCGATCACGAACATCATCTCCGTTCGATCCTTGAACTTCTGAAACAGGAAAAGCTTTATGCAAAATTCTCAAAGTGTGAATTTTGGCTTAAAGAAGTCCAATTCCTTGGTCACATCGTAAACGACAAAGGTATTCACGTGGATCCTGCAAAGATTGAGGCAGTGAAGAATTGGGTAGAACCCAAAACTCCTACCGAGATTCGTTCATTCCTTGGCTTAGCTGGTTACTACCGTCGCTTTATTCCAAACTTCTCAAAGATCGCTGTGCCTCTCACCGCCTTGACACATAAGGACAAGAGTTTCGTGTGGGGACCAGATCAGGAGAAAGCTTTTCAAACCCTCAAGCAGAAGTTGTGTGATGCCCCAGTCTTGACTCTCCCCGATGGGAATGACGATTTCGTTGTCTACTGTGATGCTTCGAAGCAAGGTCTTGGTTGTGTTCTCATGCAACGAGGCAAAGTCATAGCTTATGCCTCAAGACAACTCAAAATTCATGAGAAAAATTACACAACCCATGATCTCGAGCTAGGAGCTGTGGTATTCGCGCTCAAAATTTGGAGGCACTACCTTTACGGCACCAAGTGTATTGTATTTACCGATCATAAAAGCCTTCAGCACATATTCAATCAGAAGGAACTAAACATGAGACAACGACGATGGGTTGAATTACTTAATGACTACGATTGTGAAATTCGCTACCATCCAGGAAAGGCGAATGTCGTAGCCGACGCATTAAGTCGAAAGGGTCAAGTTATGCTTCAAAGTATTACCATTCAAACCGACCTCCTAACCCGTATACTCGAAGCTCAACACGAATCAGTCACCGAGGGCAACATGTATGAGGAAATGTCATGCGGTGCTGAACTCCAATTGGAAACCAAGTCGGACGGACTATTGTATTTTCTAAATCGACTTTGGATTCCGAATCGCGATAATCTTCGAACAACCATTCTGGATGAGGCTCACAAGGCTCGCTATTCTATTCATCCGGGGGCAGATAAGATGTTCATGAATCTTCGGAACCAATATTGGTGGCCCGGCATGAAGAAGGATATAGCCTTGTATGTATCTAAATGCCTTACATGTTCCAAAGTCAAAGCCGAGCATCAACGTCCCTCTGGATTACTCGTACAACCCGAGGTTCCATTATGGAAATGGGAGAGCATATCCATGGATTTCATTACCAAGCTGCCTCGTACCGCTAGTGGTCACGATAGTATCTGGGTTATCATTGATCGATTGACTAAGTCGGCTCATTTCATTCCAATTCGGGAAGATTATCGAGTCGAGAAATTGGCTCGTATTTACATTAATGAAATAGTCAGTCGACATGGTGTGCCTTTAGATATTATCTCTGATCGCGATGAGCGTTTCATCTCTCGTTTTTGGAAAAGTCTCCAATCAGCTCTCGGGACTCAACTAAATCTTAGCACAGCCTATCACCCGCAAACCGATGGTCAAACTGAAAGAACGATACAGACCCTCGAGGATATGCTCCGGGCTTGTGTCATTGATTTCAGTGGATCGTGGGATTCTCATCTTCCGTTGATCGAATTCTCATACAATAACAGTTATCATACCAGCATCCAGATGGCACCATTTGAGGCCTTGTATGGTCGAAAGTGTCGATCTCCTATCTGCTGGTCTGAAGTTGGTGAATCACAGATTACTGGTCCGGAATTGATACAAGAAACAACCGACAAAATTCATAAGATCCGTGATAACTTGGTCGCTGCTAGAAATCGTCAAAAGCATTATGCTGACAAAAGACGTAAGCCCATGGAATACAATGTCGGTGATCTCGTACTTCTTAAGGTGTCACCTTGGAAGGGAGTGATTCGCTTTGGAAAGAAAGGGAAGCTAGCACCTCGTTACGTGGGTCCATTCAAAGTGCTCGAACGAGTTGGGAAAGTGGCCTACAAGCTTGAACTACCTCAAGAACTTAGCAATATACATCCGACGTTTCATGTTTCAAATCTCAAGAAATGTCTTGCCGATGAAAATCTCCACATTCCACTCGACGAAGTCCAGATTGATGAATCTATGCACTTTATTGAGAAACCTGTGGAAATTATGGATCGGGAAGTTAAACAACTCAAGCGTAGCCGGATACCTATTGTCAAAGTTCGTTGGGAGTCTAAACGTGGGCCAGAGTACACCTGGGAACGTGAGGACCAAATGAAATCCAAGTATCCCCACCTTTTCGTTTCAGCCTCCTCGTGATTAAAATTTCGGGACGAAATTTCCTAAAGCAGGGGAGACTGTAACATCCGACCCATTTGAAATTGTAACCGAACTCGTTTATATCAGTAAATGAAATCTATTCATTTAAAACGTATTGATGTGTCATTAATTCACATTACATATAGTTATTAATATGATTTTACAAAAAAATATATATTATAAAATTATATTAGTAATTATGAAGTTTAAACAAAAATAATAATAATAATAATAATGATAATAATAATAATAAAAATAAATACTACTATTAATAATTAGTAAAAATTATATATAATATATATATATATATATACATATATATATATAGCATGTATTAAAATTGAATATATAAGTCCAGGGGGTGATCATGTAAATTATGAAACTTAAAACAAAAGTTTGAACATAAAATAACAAGTTTGAAATCGCAGGGACCATTTCTGTAATTTTTTAAAAAAACCGTCTCCCACCCCGTTTTTCCGGCTACTCGCCGGCGAGGCTCCGGCCGAACTCCGGCGAGGCCGAAAACACTAAAATTCCACCATTTTAACCCACCAAACCGGTTCCAATGTGTTCGTGGACTAGTTTCGAACCTAGAGCACCCATTAAACACGATTAAACTTCGAGAAATTCGGATCCAAAGCCTTCACATCGAACTCATTAAATTCCCGACAAGAAATCCAACAAATTATCAAAATTGAACCCACAATCACACCGAAAGTTTCCTTGGATCCAATCTATGTTGAATTCCAACACAAAACGTGTTGAATTAGTCAAATAAACGGCTAAATTATTCACTTTATTCTCGGATTCTAATCCAACTAATAAACCCACTTAAACACTTTCAATAATCAAATTGATGTCATATTATTAACCATTTCTCAGTCCCGAACCTACCCATACTCTCAATTTCATCTAAAACACACAGACACATCGAATTCGATCGTCACCTTCATCGCGACCTGCAACTCACTCGAACACTACCTTAGGAGTTTCAAAACTTGAAATTGATTAGGGGCTTTCACTCTCGATCATCATTCAAAGCTCCATACCAATTTAATTTGATTATCATCACGATTTGAGCAGCATCCGATTGGCACTTAGTCGCGGACCTATCTCGAACTCAAACTCATTGAATACACCATCTTAACAGGTAATTGATACATCTATAAACTCGGTTTTTCATGGGGAATAAAAGCCCCATGGATTCAGTAGCAATAATAATCGAATCGGGGTTCAATTGAACGGGATTCGATCTAGGGTTCTTAGGGGGATTTGGGAGTTAAGCAGGTTCTGTTTAAAAGAAATAAAAGCCGGATCATAACCGCGGCTTAGGCCTTGGTTCACCGGTTCCCACGCTTTAACTCAAACAGAAGGTCTCGGGTTCGAGACCCGCCACCTACATTATTTTTTTTAGGCCATTTTAAGCCTCTAAAAATTCTAAAAAAATTCATAAAAATCATAAAAAATATTTTTAAGACATTAAAATATTTAAACAACTAAATTATTTTTCTGGAATTTATTTCAATATTTTATCTATTTTTAATAAATGTTTTAAATAAATAAAGTTATAAATAATACAAAATTATTTAAATAAAAATAAACCCCTAATAATAATTTAATTTATTGAATTATTATTTGACACAATATTATTTGTAATAATTTCACACAATATTTATTATTGTTTAAATAATGATTAAATATATGAATTTATTATATTTAAATCATTTTAGATAACAATTTCATTTCTTTTAATAAATTAAATAATTAAACATATTAGTTAATTATCACATAATTAATTAATAAGATTAATTATTTATTTTTCCACATTTTCACAATAAATCAAACAGATACGTAAACTAATACGTTTATTTCTAAAATCTAAACATAATCATTTTCAATAAATCTATTTGTTTCAAGACATACAAATTAGATAGAATATTTAAACCACCATTCAAAATCAAAATGGAAACCTTAAAACATTCCCAAACTTTCAAATCATTATTATTCTAACACGAGACACCGTTCCTTAGGTTAACCGTAAGGAAATCACAGGTGTCTAACCTATCACGATCAAAATCCAATCTCATCAATCAGGTGAGTATTCATATCCCCTTTTTATATCATTTCCTATTTGGGGGAAATCATGTGATACAATATATTCTATCATGATATTCTATTGTTATTTCATTTTCAATTCAATTCAAGACAGGTTATGTTATTACTTGCAATTACGTGAACATACTGTGATAAACTGGACGACAGTAAAACCCTAATTCAATCAATCAATCAATCCTGGCAACAATGTAGATCTACTGGTTTGGATAACCCACCCCATATGGCTTACGAGTGGTGATTGTGCCAGAGGCAATTAGTCAATCTATGGTGTTTGTGTGGAGTCTATTATATGCAAGTGTCAAGTCAAGGGGTTTATATTGTGTCGGTTTATCTATATGCTTCGCGGTTGCCATATAAGTCTTAATATTGCCTTGTGAATTGAATTACAATCGATGGATCAATCAATCAATCTATATGTATATTCAAAACTGTGATTACTCACCAGCTAACTCGTTAGCTGACTTTATTTTCTCACATGATTTCAGGTTAAGCAAGATAGTGGACATCTACGTGCTCATCTAAGACACGGACCTAGTTAAAATAAAAGACAATTATTATTTGTGGTTTCGATTGTTGTATTTGTGTATGTTGTACTTATTCTATCATGTAATCTGATTGTAATATTATTTCCACAAATAGACAACCATGTGTTATGAACAATCAATCATTCCCTCGTCCGCTCCGATGATTCCGCCGTCGGTCGGGGTGTGACAGCTTACAGAGAGAGAGAGAGAGAGAGTGAGGTTGGCGCAAATGAAGAGAAGTGAGTGATGGTGGTAGAAAGAGTGAGACGTTGACGGGGGATGTTCTATTATTCCAGCGGTTCAGACGGTGATCTGTCTCCACCAGATCTCACAAACCGTTTCCTCCTCTTTCCCCCATATTCTTGTATGATTTCAATTAAAAGAGCGTATACGATCATATATTCATATTGATATTGATATTTGATACCCGTGTTTTATTTTGCTTGCGCTTTGCGTAAAATTCAGAAAACATTTCATGATTTGATTTATGCACTATTATCTTGTATATTGTGTGAAAGGTTTTTTTTCATATGACTTGAACACGTGAGTTTAACACAAGAGAGTTGTTAGATTTTGATCAAACTGTCTAGATTTAAGCATGTGGATTGTTTTGATCGGTTGGTTAAGATACAACAGATTCGGTTTAAAGTTCGGGGTTCAACAGTTTAATGGTTCTGGTCCGGTTTAAAACTAAGTAACGGAAGTTTAATCTTATTTATCTTAATGTATATTTATTTTAACCGTAAACTATTTTCATTATTTTAAATTTTTAGTACAAATTTTTTTTTGGGGGGGAGGGTGCAAACTCTTATAATTTTTATTTTTAACTTTCAAAACCGTAAATGCCGGTCGGTCCAACTGACCCACCAAACCGACCATTTTATTTGTTGATCCTCAAAATCTTAGTTAGCAGGTCAACCTCAGTACTTGTCTAATGTAGCCAGTGATTCATTGCTTTAGGAAAACTTGAAAGCCAGAAGACATGTTGCATTTAACATTTAACATTTGACTTAATAAATTATTAATTTAAAGAGTTGGCTTATAATCGTGAGCAACTCTCAATTTAATGCATTAACCTTTTAAATTTTCATATCGTTCACTTTACCTATTTGAATAAAACAAAAACAAGTACCTTTAAAATTCACATTTACATTCACGTATTAATGAACTTGTTAAGTTTAATGTACATAGATATAGATTCCCATGTATATATACTAGGCAATCCTATAATTTTGAAATATTTTAGTCATTATTAGTTTATAGTTTTGCTGGGACCATATATCTACATAGGGATTTCAAAAAAATTATTATCTTATTATTTTATCAATTGGGGTTCAATTTGTATTGGTCCCAAGTCGGGACCGGACAATTATTAATTTTATCAAGGTTATTAATTTATCAAGTATTAAATTATAAAGATTATACTGTAAATTTAAAAGGAAAGAAGCTATAATAGATCCTTCCAATGCTTACTATTCTGAACTTGAAACTTGATGGAAGTTGTATGTTGAAATCTAAGATCACATGAGTAACTCCTCTGATAATTTATATACGCTTTAAATAAACGAGAACACTCATTGTCCTCCTTATGAATTATTACATCTTCTGTGGTCGTTATGGCGGATGATGGTTGCATTTACCTTGGACTTGTATAGATGATGAAAATGAGGGTGAGTGTAATATAGATTTTGAGGATGAACCAATTCATTATACTAGAAGCAATACACGTCAATCTAAAGAAAAATGTTTTGGTACCTTCAGTCCCACGGCCCCTATACCGTCGATATCTAGCGAACTACATCATTCAGTTGATGTAGATAGTGATGAAGACATAGATGAATAGGGTATTTGGGTGAGTCGATGAGGAGAAAGACGTGATACTTGGTATTGATGTTGAATATGTTGACAAGGAAGATGGTGCTTCTAGTATTGTTTTGGACTGTTTGTGACCAATACTAATAATTTAGACATATTTTGATTTATTTACTTATTTTATTGATTTTATTTCTACTATTGTTTTGGACTACTTGTGGTCGAGAGTAATTTTATTTTAGAATTTTTGTTGGTGGACAAATGGTCTGATTATAATACTCTTTTGTTACTATAAGTTTAGTATAAATATATGTGTTTTTGTTAATATAAGTTTAGTATAAATAGATGTGTAGGACTTTGTAATTTATATGATTTTATTCTTAATAATAATTGATGTTTATCATATTTATTCGATCCAATATTTTCAACAGTAGTTGCTCTTATGACCATATGTGTACATAAACAAATGCACACTAACGTAATGAAAAGATTTTATGTTATAATGTATGTTAAAAGAACCTGAAACTTTTCGGGATTTTTTTCAGTTCTCCCTCATTAAGACTTATTTTCTCACATGTCATGTTTACACGACAATGTGAAAGTAAAACAAGTATACCACAATATTAAAAGAACCTTTTAATTTATGTTTACAAATGTGATATGTGTGTGCTTATCTAAACTCTAAACACATATAGTATGACATAAGTCTATGCTTCATGCAATATACATAAGATAAATCGAAAGAAAAAAACTAGAGATATTTGTAATTATTTAACTTTACACGACTAAAATTCAAAGAAAAACATTTATGGTCAAATTACATATGCGAAGGACCATCATTTTTTTAATGAAAAGACATGATTTCTTATTTGAGCTACGGACACACATCCATATGATGATACTCTTAAATCTATATCAATTTTTACGATGTGGCATAAACTCGTTCCTTCAATCTTATATGAATTAAAACGACATCACTATTTACACACTAGAAATATGATGATAAATAGATCTCTAAAAAATTTTAATACTAATTTGGCAGACTAAAAAGAACATGTTAAGTACGTATATATAATGATTAAAAAATAAACAATTTTATATGTTCTTTTATTGTCACAAAAATTTATTGTTCTTTATTCAATCTTGCCATATTATTACTCTATAATTAATTTTATATTTTAACCACATTCGTTTTAAGTATTTTCACTTTTAACCCTAACTTTTGGTTATATAAATTTGACCGTTAAAATATAGGGTCTTAGAGTTTGATTACTAAACTGTTTATAGTGAAGTTTTTTTAGTTTGGTCATTAAAGTTTAGTTCTTTTAAGTTTTACCATCAAACTTCAATTTTATGGTTTTTAACAAGCTGGACAGGTAACAACCAAAATAACGCAACCTTCGTGCTGGAAAGTTGATCGGACTCCCACTGCATAGCTCGACTTTGGACACTAAAGTTTAGGATATTAGAGTTTGTCAATCGATTTGTTTATGACTTTGACTCCATAGTGTAGGATTTCAGAGTTTGGCCTTTCAAATTTTTACAATAAAGTTTTTATTTTTTTTGAGTTTGACTACTAAAGTTTAGCATTTTTAAGTCACGCCACCATATTTTGATTTGATGGTTACCGTCATTCCGAACAAATAACGATTAAATTAACGCAATTTTGCGTTTGGAAAAATTGACTTGACTCCCTACGTGTAATTAGGGATGTAAACGAGCCAAGCCGGCTCGATGGATACTCGAGATCGACTCGGTAAAAAGCTCGATCGAGCCGAGCCTAAGCGAGCTCGAGCCCGATCTCGAGCTTGATATATAACTCGATTATTAATCGAGCCCGAGCCCGAGCCTTGCATTCAAAGATCGTTTAGGCTCGCGAGCCTTAACGAGCCTAGTTGGATATATACATATTATATATATATATATATATATATATATATAGGATGTGGTTCAAATGAGAACTCATCCTATTTGTGAGAACCCATTAACTAGATCTGAACCTTAGATTTGAATCAGATTTTTTGATCTAATGGACAAGATTAAAAGTGAATATTTTAATATATCTTTAGTCAATAAAGGTGTTGGAAGGGCATACATGTACTTTCACAGCATCATTAATGTATTTTAAAGCTCTAATAGTCTACTTGTTATGACAGACCTAATATCCATCAAATCATATTTTCTTTCAAGTACACATATCACATCATATTACTTTTACTTTATCATATATACATACATCATATTAAATAACATCAATTAAGTATTGCATAATATTATATCGCACTAATAATGTAATTACATCACATTACTACTATTAATAAGTGTTGCGTAATAATACAACCAAAACACGTCATGCATTTGACGAAAAATTTGTGCTGTTATTTTCTATAGAACATACAAGTTTTTAACGTCTGGCCAAACTTCTTTCCCTTTTTGATTGTCGCTCGTTTCTCTAACCATATATCTATGATTGGAACTTAATCTTCAACTCTTTAACTTTATCGAGTTGTGATTAGTTGTAAATCAAATATAATCTGTCAAGTAATGATAAAAAATTAAACAAAAGATAACACGATAAAATTTAATGAATAGAATACAAAATACATCTATATTGATGGTGCAATACCAAAAAAAAAAACATGAATTTTAAATAGATTACATTATATTACACTAATTCATTAGCCAAATTAAATCAACATACAGTAATATAACTAAGGTAGAAATGAAAAACTATAAAAAATTACATTAAATTAAATAATACATCTATAATGATGATATACTATGCTCAGGGCAATACCAAAATAAAACCTATAAATTTTTAGTAGATTACATTATATTACACTAGTGCATTGGGCGAAATAAATCAACATACGACAATGTAACTACGGTCGAATTAAAAAGCTATGAAAAAATTACATTAAATTAAATAATACATCTATAATGATGATATACTATGCTCAGGTGCAATATCAAAATAAAAACTATGAATTTTTCGTAGATTACATTATATTACACTAGTGCATTGGCCGAAATAAATCAACATACAACAATGTAACTACGGTCGAATTAAAAAACTATAAAAAAATACATTAAATTAAATAATACATCTATAATAATAGTATACTATGCTCCGGTGCAATACCAAAATAAAAACTATGAGTTTTTACTAGATTACATTATATTACACTAGTGCATTGGACAAAATAAATCAGCATACAATAATGCAACTACGATCGAATTAAAAAAACTATGAAAAAATTATATTAAATTAAATAATACTTCTATAATGATGGTATACTATGCTCAGGGGAAATACCAAAATAAACACTATGAATTTTTAGTAGATTACATTATATTACACTAGTGCATTGCCCAAAAAAAATCAACACACAATAATGTAACTACGATTGAATTAAACAAACTATGAAAATTTTATATTAAATTAAATAATACGTCTATAATGATAGTATATTATGCTCAACTATGGTTATATTTTCATTTATGCAACATGCTACAACACCCAAATTAAAAACTAAAAAGTTTTAGTAGACTAGATTAAATTACAGTAGTGCATGAGCCTAAATAAATTTACCTAAGTAATTTAATTAAAGCCTAAATAAATTTACCTAAGTAATTTAACACCAAAATAAAAAAACTATAAAATTCTACTAGATTACATTAGATTACAGTAGTGCAATAGCCTAAATAAATTACCTATAATAATGTGACTATAGTCTAATTAAAAAACTATAAAAAACAATTACATTAAATAAAAAATGTATCTGAGATAATGGTATATTATACTCAACATTGTTTATATTTTCATTTGTGTAACATACTCCAACACCAAAACAAGAAAACTAAGAAATTTCAGTATATTACATTGGAATACACTTATGAATTGATTTAAATAAATTTATCTACAGTAATATAAATGTAATAAAATTAGAAAAACTAGAAAAAAATAATTACATTTCAAATAGCCAATTCTAGTATAAAATCATAACAAATTGTGTCACTTTAAATTTTCCATAAAAAATAAATACATAATAAAAGAAACAATAGAACCCAAACAAAATAATCAAGCTTTAACCTTATATACCTTCTACAGCATGATTTGTCTAGCAGAAAATATACATCAAAACCCATATCGTAAACCTTCTAAATTTGTATCTCGTTATAATCTGGATGTAGATTATAAACAAGAAAATCAACACAAAAACCCATATCTTTTTAGATCTAATATGAATATAATGTTGCAATCAACACCCATTTGCTTACCGAAGCTTGTGCTCATGGATCTACAACCATCGTCTCCATCACATGAGTAGGGAGGTGTTGTGTTGCCGGTGAAAACAGGTAGTCCGGTGGTGTTTGATATGCGAAAGGGAGGTGTTGAACGATTCCATTTTTGTTGATTTTTCGTTCATCATCGTTGATTCTTTGGTTAGCTTTTGATTCATGGGGGATTTTCAACATTGAAGAGAGAGAGAGGTAGAGATGAGAAGAAAAAGAAAGAGAAGAAGATAATCTTATTGTATTATAAGAGAGAGAAAATAATTTAAAAAATAATAAAAGTACACTGACATTGATATATCTAAGAAGTAGGGTGTAAGAGGTAAAATGACAAAAATAGCCTTCTACTTTTGAAAAAGGATGGGCGACGTGGCAGATTAGTATTGGCTGAAAGAGTTAATTGGTTCTCACATTTAGTAAAGGTTAACATGTGAACCCATTCCTATATATATAATATTTAAAATCTACCTAAATCTCGAGCTCGAGCCGAGCTTTGGCTCGGTAGTTTTGTTATGCAACTAAACCGAGCTTATACGAGTCGAGCTCGAGCTTTATTTTCGCTACTCGAGCCGAGCTCGATCCAGAAATAACAGGCTCGAACGAGCTCGAGCTCGAGCTCGAGCTTTAAGAAAAACCCATCGAACCGAGCTCGAGTACTATAAGGCTCGGGCTCGGCTCGGCTCGTTTACATCCCTACGTGTAATCAAATACACACCACAGATTATAAGAGGCAAAGCATAAAAGGCAAAAGGAAAATGAAGCATCCACTCATCTAATTACAATTTGACTTTTACACATAAAAAGACACACCCCTTTTCACCCATCTATAAACTAACGACAAACCGTTTAATAACCGTTAAGTGCTCCACACTCACGGCGTTTGTATCATATTAGCAAAACTGTTAATTAACGCCAAGGCGTTACTCGTCACCTCCTTCACCTCCACCGCCCGGCGGCAAACCTCCGCCTTCACTCCACCGTTCTCCGCCACATCTTCGAACCCATCCGTACAAGTCTCCATGTTGGTCAACGCCGCACTCATCCACGTCTGCACGTTGCTGACCTGGAACCTCACCGACTCTCCGGTCCAACGCAACCGCCTCATTTGCCGGAGCGATCCCCGGATTTGGTCCACAGCGTCACCGAACACCGTGACACAGTCGTGCACGGCGGCGGCGACCCTCGGACTGCTATTGTAATCTGTTGAAAAATTGAATTAAGCAACACACAATAAAACATGATTATTTGTGACTCGTTCATAATATCACCGCTCTATATTATTAATATCAAAAGAAAATTATAAAAATATTCTATATGGTTCGCTTAGATTGCATATTCAATCATTGAAATCGAAAAATTGTAAAAATAATTTAAAGCTTTACGAGATGTTTCATAAATAGTGATCATTGTTATCTTGTTGTTAGTTATTAGAATTAAGGATAAACTTTTCATTTTCATTTCTAAGTTGTGTATTTTTAAGAAGTAAAGTTAAGAGAACGTAAAATAATAATTGTACCACCATCTACCCTAAAAACAAAAAGTCATTTAATGGTGGGATTATTTCTATAACATCCTATATAACTTTAAATTATCATTCTAATTTTTCAATTTTAGAGATGAAACATGTAATAGAACCGAATCAAAAAGACTATTTTTACAACTTTCTCTAGCATAAAAAACTGGCCACATATAAAAAGTCTCTTTGACTTATGTCACAAAATACTGAAAATAGTAATCAAGATTTGCCGCCCATGTATATTTTGCCTAAATTGAATCATTAAACAATCAAATCAAGTCATCATAAGATTTTTTTTTGTGTCAAGAATAAAATGGAAGAGAAGACTTGACGGTCGGGATTTTCAATATATATAATTATATTATTTTATAAAAAGTACATAAAATCCACGTCACCACTCACATCATCAGTAAAAAAATTGTTTTCTAATTGAAACAAAAAAGAAGCATGCTAAAAAACATTTTAAAACCTATAATAAAAATAAAACATAAAAAATAAGTGATTTAATTATAACATTTTGTAACCTTAAGTTTTCAAATTTAAACACTTTCAAAACTTAGTTACTATTCTGTAAATTTAACACCTTCATAATCGGCGTGGCGGGAGATGTTGGCGACGTAGTTGGTCATGTGGGTGGCTTTGGAGAGAGTGACTCCGATGGCGACCCGAGCGAGGCGGCCGGGGGATTGTTGGACGGAGGTGGAGTAGCCGGAGAGGGAGGTGAAGCAAGTTTGTGGGTATAAAGTGGTTCTACAACTTGTACGGATGAAGTCTTTGTCGGTGGACGGTGGCGCGACGGGGCTGAGGGCGGTGGATGGTGGCGGGAGAGGGTTGCCGGCGGTGGTTATGGTTGGTAAGGTGGTTGATAGGAGGATGATGAAGAAGAAGATGGTAAAGGGAATTTTAGTTTGCATGGTTTGTTATTATTATTATTATTGTTTTGAGTGAGAAATGATTTTAGATGTTTTGTTGGAGTGAAGAGTTTAAGTAGTGTGTTTAAGTTTATGTTAAGTTACGATAATGCCCTTTGTTGAAATGATTGTGTTTTATTTTATTGTAAGAAGAGTTTGGTCAAACGTCAAATTAAGTTTGTTTTTTTGACTTTTTTTTCATACAATTTAATCTAATTTAATTTAATATGAAAGTATAAATGAAAACGTTTAGTATCGTCGAATTTGACTACTCTAGGAAGATGTAAATCAATTGTTATTTATGGGAATTGCGAATTATTTTGGTGGATATGTAAGCACATAGAAGAACTAATTTAAGGTAATTCATGCTTGCCATTTTATACGTAAAATGAAGCTTATGAAGAAATTTCATGATTTGATGCACAATATTTTACGTGTATCAAACTAAATACATCTATAAATCCAATTTAAGAGTAGGTTTGGGTATTAAGAAATATAAGATGAGAAGTGAGAACAAACTTTATATTTATCACATGAGACAGAGAGTTTGATTTCATAGAAACCCTAACTCAAAAAAAAAAAAAAAAAAAGAAAAAAAATTATCACTTATGATTTATATGAATCTTTCATCAGTTTGTGTCATATATTATATCATCGTATTGTGTGTTCACGCATATATACATATAAACATACTTTACACGTTTTTTATGATATGCAATGAACACAACTTTTTTTAAAAGCAAACATAAGTACATAACTTAAAATCATCTTTTCTAAAAAATAATTATTCATTACATGAAGCAAATTCTTGTTACCTTAAAATAAATGGACTTTGTTACACACACGACTCACATCTCGTGAACTCAGGCAGTGAGTGTCATATAAATTATACCTCATCATGGGACGATGTTCCCTCGGCTCCCGCACCACAAATCCATCTCGCTGCCCCGTTTTCTTTCTTCATTTCTTCTTAACTTTTAGCATGGACCACCGATTCACCCGTAATCTTTCACGCTCTAACATTCCACATCAGCTCCGCCACACCCTCCTTCAACACTTCCCTGCAACATGCCGCTCATACTAAACCCACACCCTCTGTCCTTACGGTGATAGCATCGTCAATTATATTTAAATATATATCTATGTTTTCATTATAATGTGCATACATATTTAACAGATTCTTGTAAAAGCATTCACATCCCATTCCTTATCTTTATCTATATAATTACACTAAAAATCACTACTTCTTCTCTCTTTTCAATTAAATAATATATTTTTATATCTTTTTCATTACCTTTTCTCTCTCCTTTACTCACAACCACTTTCAAAAATATTAAAAAATCAATAAGGGTTGAACAGTGAATCCTTAAATTTACAGATGAACAGTAACATTTTCTCTCTCCTCCACTCACAACCACTCAAAACTATCACATATAATTTAAAAACTCACACTCACATAATTATAAGACATGGGTTTTGAATGCTTTAACAACCTTACGGTCCTTACCCAAAAAAAGGTATAAACGGAATAAACTGATAAAAGTGTATATGTGACATTGTGACCCATTCCCATGATAATGTTTGAACATCCTCATTAATCCACGGCCCATATGAATGGGCCCACATAATCATCACTCATTATCAAATGCGTCTTCTCGTGCAAACTCACAGTAACTTTTTACCAAAATAGTATCCAATACTCGGGAAGTAATAATGATAAATTTTTTTACTATAATAAAAGAGTAACTTCAGATGTTATGTGATAGCATCATAATTATTTTTAATAAATTTTTTTCGTTTCTCTTACCTTTTAAATAATTACATTAATTAATAATAATATTTTTTTATATTTGATTAATTAAAAAAGAGATCTATTTATTATGTTTAAAAAATAATGTTTATAAAGCATAAAACTTTTTTAAAAATATGAAATATTTTAAAATTGATATTTTTAAAAATTCAATTTTTAAAACAAAAAATAATTACATTTGGGAGTTATAATAAGGAAATTTTTAAAAATGACTTTTTATACAGTTTGTTTTACAAAAAATGTTTATTTTTTTGGAAAAAAATTTAAAAACAAAATTTTAAAAAGTTGATATCACTATTTTATTAGTTATAGTTATTTATCATACGTAATTTCAGTCATATCATATTTTAGAATATCATTTTATAATTAATAAATTTTATTATATTAATATTTTATTTATTTAACTCGTGTAATACACGAGTTTACTAAAGCTAGTAATAATAATAAATAATCAAAAGTATTCATTGCTATTGCCTATAAATAAATTGTATGAAAAATCATGAAAATAGTTATTCGAGTAAATTACAGTTTTCATCGATTGATATATGAAAGTCTCGCTTACAGTTTAAGGGGCTGTTTGGCAACATCTGATTGAATAAGTGCTGAATGAATAAGAGGGTCTGAACCAGTAAGAGGTCTGAACCAGTAAGAGATCTGAACGAATAATTGTGTTTGGTTGTAAAAAGGAAAGTTTTTAAAATAAAAACTTAAAAACTAATCCTAATCATCCATCCCTTCCAATAGCCTCCAACACCCTCTCCTTCTCACACTCTCCATCAGTCACATCCATCCCTCTTTCTCACTCACCTTCTTCAATCTCCCTCTCATCCCCTCAAACCACAACCACCATCTCAAACCACAAACACCACAACCAACACCCTTTCGTCTCTCTCTCTCGATCTCCAACTCTCTCACTTTCATCTCTCTCTGCAACCACCGCCACCATCGATCTGCAACCACAACCGCCACCATCGCCACAACCAACAAAACCCTTTCGATCTGCAACCACAACCGCCACCATCGCAAGCACCACCGCCACCGCAAGCACCACCGCGACCGCAAGCACCACCATCGCAAGCACCACCGCCATCGCTAGCACCACCGCCACCGCAAGCACCACCATAGCAAGCACCATCACGTCTGACCGCGGGTCAGATTTGGTTTGGGGTCTGACCGGGTAGGAGCTTCGGTCAGACCTCTTCTTCGGTAAGAGGCAAGCAACCAAACAGCCCGGTCTGACCGAGTCAGACATTCACGTCTGACCGGGTCTGGTCAGACCCAACCAAACAGGGCCTAAGTTTAAGTAAAAACAAAAAGCAATATGAAAATACGGTAATGGCCCCATTGTGATACAAGCCATGCTTTCCAGTTGTGTTGGAAAGACACTGTTTCTGCTTTTAAGTTCTAATGTTAAATTTAGATTTTACTTAGAGTTCATATGTAGATTTTACTTAGTTCATATGTGGCTTTTACTTTAATTCTCAAAGGTGCCAAGGTGGTCGTTCGATTTCGAGTACCACGTAAATCCCATATTATGTTTTGAGTGCAAAAAGTAGATGAGTACCTCAATCCGACAATGCTGAATGATATATACACATATGTATGATAGATGTATATACATATAACAACATAAAAGACTAAATAACTAATTCAAGCTCGAGTCAAGTTATTTCTAGTTTTCGATCTTGAGTTCAAGTGAAACTGATATATTCACACTAGAGAAGTCTGAACCATTAAAAGACTAAATAACTAAGGGACTGTTTGACAATTTCTGAATGATTAAGTACTGAATCAATAAGAGGTCTGAATAATTAAGTGCTGAACCATTAAGAAGTCTGAACCATTAAGAGTTAGTATATCGCTTAACTATTTAAAGACAAATATCTGACCAATTCAGATAAGAGGTCTTAACCATTCAACATTAGACCTTTTAACCATTAAACATTAGACCTCTTAACCATTCGGCATTAGTATAATGCTTAACCGTTCAGAGGCAAATATCTAAACCATTCAGACATTTGCTCGTGAAAACAAATAATCTGAACCATCAAATGCTGAACCATTCAGACATCTGAACCATTAAGAGTCTGGTTCAGAAGCTATCAAATAGCCCATAAATCTCTTAAAGCCAAAAACAATGTTCACCGACAATGACTTCAAAGTTTTTTCAACAACTGCTAAAGATTTATAAATAAGTGTAGGTTAGAAATTTACCTAAAAGTTGACAAAATGCATTTGCCAATTAACTAGTGAGGTATGAATATTGTTGGTTTGGTTGATTAACCTTTAACAAGATTGAAGAATAAGGGAACTTAGAAATGGAATATCTAATTTGGTGTTTGAAGTTTGATTATGTTATCATAAGAAAGCAATCATTAAATTTTTTTTTTGCCCAAGTTATCATGAATTGAATACATGTTTAGCACAACCTTTGAAGGGTGGTGTAATTGTAAACCTCTCATTCCTTTTTGAAAAATGTCTATGCGTTGTTGTTTTCCTGTCATAATCTTAAACTAGACAAATTAGTAAGCATGTCTCCATGTTAATAGATTCACAAATTGTTCATCAAAATATTACTTGACAATAATATAATTATTAGTAAATGATAATTGTAAACCTATATGTAATGACTTATAGGTAAAATTTTAATACTTGATAATTAACTAACATATTGATACTCATACCATCGTATGATTAGATAAATTCCATCAAATACAATTAAAGGTAACATCCGAGTGTTTGAACTCTTACAAAAATATTTTGAACACAAGATTTTAAAAAGTCTTAACACATATCGGTATGAAGTTTTTAATTTCGATAAAATTAAGAGATTTAGCTGCACTATATGATTATCATTTTTTAAAGGAAAAAAATACCCTAATATTTTTAATTTGTTTGACTTATTTAATACTGAATTAGTTCAGTTAATTTGATTTTGTGGATGTTTGTATCCTAAACCAAACTAAAAAAATCAGGTTAAGAACTCGACCCGGCGGTTCGAACCAAAACGAAACTAATATTGATATAATCGGTCCTAACCCAATTGAAACAACCAGTTTGGCATCGGTTTGACCCTACCGCCCTTGAAATCAGTCTAAAACCAGATTGAGAGAGTAAACTGGTTTAGGAACTTATGTTTTATCTTTTGAAACTTGGGGTTTCAATAGAAGTGGTTTCGCTTATAATAGAAGAAAGACTTGCAGCTACACTATCTTACAAATAGTCTTATTATGCGTGAGATATACTGGGTATATTTATTTGTTTGTTTTTTGAAACATGGACGACAAACGTCGAATAAAATTTAAACATAAATCTCATTCATATCGTAATTCTTAAATTTAGGTTTTTACAAAAAAAGAGTTATGTTTTGTTGCTTCTAAAACTCTAAAAATAAATTTTAGGTTGTTCATTTTGTCGTTACCAACCGGTTTGGAAACCAAACTAAACTAGAACCAACTCAGAATGATACAAACTAGGTAGGTTTTTCCTAATTAGCCTCGAACCATTCTCCACCAAACCGTGGTTGGCCACAACCCGAACCAGATTAGGGTTACAAACAATTTTGTGCTCCTATAGTTAAAAACCAAATTATTGATTATTTGCGTTACTCGATTTATTTCGTTTTGGGATTTTTGTTACAAAATATTAATTAGATGAATCACTTTATATCATTCCAAAATAAAAAAAATTAGAGCAAAATAATTATGAATCATGACTTATGATATTGGCCGTGATTGACTCCATCTAATATGTCAACCCTGGACCGGTTTGTGTGGCCTATTTGCCCCCCTTTGCCTGGACCTATGGCAAATTTATGGAGCCAACCTTTTTTAACAAATAAGATACCTAAATTAAACTTTATTACTTTGTGACAAAAATTAAAAAAAACATGACTTGTTCTTTATAAGGTGGTTCATTAAGTCGTTTGTTTGGGCTATTTGAATCGGTTTTATTATACGAATTAGAAGTAGAAAAATCGTTTGGAATTTAAAAGTTGGTTGGGTTCGATTTTGGTTTATTTAAACAAACCAAAATACAAGGAAAAAAAATACAATTTTGACTCGATTACGGTTACTTAGAAAAAAAGAAAAGCTATGATTTTATAAATAACAACAAAAAGTATATAGTTTGTAACCAGTTCGAAAAACTAAAAATCGAAATCAAATTAGACTTGGTACAAATTTCAAATTCAAGTTCAATACAAATTTCAATTTCCTCAAGTTTAATTTGAATATAGAACATCCTATTTGACGATGATGATGACCAGCATTGTAAAATTATGACGAACGAAGTATGTCACTAAACCAATCAGGATCCTAAAGATGGGACACTTAATAATTCATGAACCAATAATGGGGATTTGATATCTTAATTAAGACTAAAATTTCAATCTAAGTTACAATAAAGACACAATTGTGTGTTTAGTTGTCTTCTATTCATCAGCTTTTGGCTAGACTTTTCGTTAAATTATTCTATAATCGTTGTTGTTCAAAAAGGAAATTACTATGGTTTCTAGTTAACCTGGAAAATACACAATTTCACATATTAAAAGGTTTCGTGCAGTGGTCTTAAGGACATGTCAAAATAACTCACATACCTAAACAATACTATGCTAACGAATAAGATCGGTTGAACACAACTTGTGCTACACAGGTGATCCGTATGAATACAATATAAGTCAAAAGTCATATAATAGCTACTAGATCTACATAAAAATTTGGTTTGTGAACCAGGATCGACTTTTAATACGAACCAAGCCTATTTTAAAATCGGTTTGTAAACCCCTCTGTTGAAACTGTTCAAAACCAAACCGAAACACAAAATTCTGGTTTCAAACCAAAACGGTTGTTTCTCTATAAAAAACCGGTTAAAACCACGTTAGTTTGGCCAAAATCTCATGTTAATGATATTTGACCCACCCGAACCGGCTTGACCTAAAAACAAGTTTGCACCTTACACTCTATCTAGATGGACCAATAGTCAAAACTCCAAACCAAAAGGCACTCATGGCCGCGTTGTTGTTTTCCTGTCATAATCTTAAACTAGACAAATTAGTAAGCATGTCTCCATGTTAATAGATTCACAAATTGTTCATCAAAATATTACTTGACAATAATATAATTATTAGTAAATGATAATTGTAAACCTATATGTAATGACTTATAGGTAAAATTTTAATACTTGATAATTAACTAACATATTGATACTCATACCATCGTATGATTAGATAAATTCCATCAAATACAATTAAAGGTAACATCCGAGTGTTTGAACTCTTACAAAAATATTTTGAACACAAGATTTTAAAAAGTCTTAACACATATCGGTATGAAGTTTTTAATTTCGATAAAATTAAGAGATTTAGCTGCACTATATGATTATCATTTTTTAAAGGAAAAAAATACCCTAATATTTTTAATTTGTTTGACTTATTTAATACTGAATTAGTTCAGTTAATTTGATTTTGTGGATGTTTGTATCCTAAACCAAACTAAAAAAATCAGGTTAAGAACTCGACCCGGCGGTTCGAACCAAAACGAAACTAATATTGATATAATCGGTCCTAACCCAATTGAAACAACCAGTTTGGCATCGGTTTGACCCTACCGCCCTTGAAATCAGTCTAAAACCAGATTGAGAGAGTAAACTGGTTTAGGAACTTATGTTTTATCTTTTGAAACTTGGGGTTTCAATAGAAGTGGTTTCGCTTATAATAGAAGAAAGACTTGCAGCTACACTATCTTACAAATAGTCTTATTATGCGTGAGATATACTGGGTATATTTATTTGTTTGTTTTTTGAAACATGGACGACAAACGTCGAATAAAATTTAAACATAAATCTCATTCATATCGTAATTCTTAAATTTAGGTTTTTACAAAAAAAGAGTTATGTTTTGTTGCTTCTAAAACTCTAAAAATAAATTTTAGGTTGTTCATTTTGTCGTTACCAACCGGTTTGGAAACCAAACTAAACTAGAACCAACTCAGAATGATACAAACTAGGTAGGTTTTTCCTAATTAGCCTCGAACCATTCTCCACCAAACCGTGGTTGGCCACAACCCGAACCAGATTAGGGTTACAAACAATTTTGTGCTCCTATAGTTAAAAACCAAATTATTGATTATTTGCGTTACTCGATTTATTTCGTTTTGGGATTTTTGTTACAAAATATTAATTAGATGAATCACTTTATATCATTCCAAAATAAAAAAAATTAGAGCAAAATAATTATGAATCATGACTTATGATATTGGCCGTGATTGACTCCATCTAATATGTCAACCCTGGACCGGTTTGTGTGGCCTATTTGCCCCCCTTTGCCTGGACCTATGGCAAATTTATGGAGCCAACCTTTTTTAACAAATAAGATACCTAAATTAAACTTTATTACTTTGTGACAAAAATTAAAAAAAACATGACTTGTTCTTTATAAGGTGGTTCATTAAGTCGTTTGTTTGGGCTATTTGAATCGGTTTTATTATACGAATTAGAAGTAGAAAAATCGTTTGGAATTTAAAAGTTGGTTGGGTTCGATTTTGGTTTATTTAAACAAACCAAAATACAAGGAAAAAAAATACAATTTTGACTCGATTACGGTTACTTAGAAAAAAAGAAAAGCTATGATTTTATAAATAACAACAAAAAGTATATAGTTTGTAACCAGTTCGAAAAACTAAAAATCGAAATCAAATTAGACTTGGTACAAATTTCAAATTCAAGTTCAATACAAATTTCAATTTCCTCAAGTTTAATTTGAATATAGAACATCCTATTTGACGATGATGATGACCAGCATTGTAAAATTATGACGAACGAAGTATGTCACTAAACCAATCAGGATCCTAAAGATGGGACACTTAATAATTCATGAACCAATAATGGGGATTTGATATCTTAATTAAGACTAAAATTTCAATCTAAGTTACAATAAAGACACAATTGTGTGTTTAGTTGTCTTCTATTCATCAGCTTTTGGCTAGACTTTTCGTTAAATTATTCTATAATCGTTGTTGTTCAAAAAGAAAATTACTATGGTTTCTAGTTAACCTGGAAAATACACAATTTCACATATTAAAAGGTTTCGTGCAGTGGTCTTAAGGACATGTCAAAATAACTCACATACCTAAACAATACTATGCTAACGAATAAGATCGGTTGAACACAACTTGTGCTACACAGGTGATCCGTATGAGTATTAAGGAATACAATATAAGTCAAAAGTCATATAATAGCTACTAGATCTACATAAAAATTTGGTTTGTGAACCAGGATCGACTTTTAATACGAACCAAGCCTATTTTAAAATCGGTTTGTAAACCCCTCTGTTGAAACTGTTCAAAACCAAACCGAAACACAAAATTCTGGTTTCAAACCAAAACGGTTGTTTCTCTATAAAAAACCGGTTAAAACCACGTTAGTTTGGCCAAAATCTCATGTTAATGATATTTGACCCACCCGCACCGGCTTGACCTAAAAACAAGTTTGCACCTTACACTCTATCTAGATGGACCAATAGTCAAAACTCCAAACCAAAAGACACTCATGGGTGGGTGAGTTAGGGTCGTTGTAAAGCATAATGGGAGCCCAAACCCACCGAATTAAACACAGTTTTGTTAATATCATACATAACAGGTTGAAATTGGGCCTCAAAGCATAATGGTTCCAGAGGCCAATAAGTTGTTATATAATATGTACTACGATGTTATACAATAACTACATTAGTAGTTGTTATAATTTATTTATCAACTAGTGGGTTGACCCCGTGGTGAGACAAGAGTTTTAAAATGGAAATCTGCATATTATGATATGAATCCTACAAAAGATAAGTGAGTACATCCCAAAAAGTATCATCATGTGTTTCATAGCTATGATAGTAACATTTACAGGTAAAATGTAGTAGGACTAAACAATATAACTATGATAATAAAAATAATAATGATAATAATCATTTAGATAAACAAACAAACAAACAAACCCAGTATATCCCACTCAAGAGCAGGGTCTGGGAGGGGTAGGTGGTGGCGAGTCTTTCCTCTATCCAGATAGGTAGAGAGACCGCTTCCAGAGAGACCCCCGGATAATAATCATTTAGATAACGATAATAATAATAATTTTTCTCACTGTAACTTGTATAACAAAAGAAGAAAAAGGATGAGGACCAACTATGTAACAACCACATCAAAAATTAAAGTATTCTATAAGTGATTAGTTCGATCTTTTGTAGAAACTACCCATTATGTTGAATCTTGAACGATATGAAAGATCTCCCTCAAGCTGTGCATATGACTTTCATAGAAGAAGACTTTCCACGAAATTCTATATGTATTTATGAGATCGAGTATGAAATTCCATTTACACATTTTAAATTGAGTATATGTTTCCCTCGTTTTCCTGCTATGATTGGAGTCGTGTATTTAACATATCCATATGATTGAGTAATTGTATTTTACAAAATAGTGTAAAAAAAGTGCTTCAAATCATTTTTATTTGTCTTTAATCTATTCTAAAAAGATGAGATACTTTGAGTTGTTTGTTGACACATTGAAAATTTTTCAATATTAAACAGCTTGAACATATAATAGTTCTAAATCAAATCTCTTTAGAAAGAATATCTTATGTCTAATGGTAGCCTCCTCCTGTCCTTTTACGAAACTTTCATTTCTAGGTTAACCATAAACTTCATATGTTTTTAGCCATTCACATGGAATCATTGGATGATACAAGTCTTGAATAAGAATTTATAACGTACTGGAACACCTTTGTTGACGATCCTTTACTTCGAGAAATCTATGGTTTTTCAAACAATGTGATATCTCACACCAGGTAAATCCTTAACCTTCCCCCTCTTACTAAGACTAAATAATATTCTTGTGAATTATGGCTGATATTGGGTGTATAACCAATGACTTTGAATCCAAATGGAAATCGTATGTTGGCGACTTTACACAATGCATGGTTTTCTTTTTCGGTGATAGTGAAAAAGTTGTTAGATAAGTAAGTTATTTTTACTGTCACTCTACCGAACCGTACATGAGATTTTCACGTTATACTATTTCTCATTCAATTCTTTCGCTTGGATCCTTTTTCCACATTCGAAATCCCCTCCCTTCTTCCACTTTGTCCCCAAGAGTAACTAGGATCAATCTACTTACGTTTTCATGTTTTAATTGAATAATATTTCATTTTTAATTATTATAAAATGAGAAATGACTTTCTTCACCAAGGCAAATCTAATCATGATCTTATAATAGGAACAAGGGACTTTTTTCCATTAATCCTCGTTATGCTCATTCTTCAAGAATCAAAATTATCCTTTTTAAGTTTAAATTTGTTCATTTGAAATTCGAGTTCTTCTACTTTATTTTTGTTTACTTCATTTATTGATTTTAAATTATTTAATATGAATATATTTCCTTCTTTTTATATTATTCCTTAAGTCTCATAGTTTGATCTTTTAGAATTAAACTTATTGTGAAGGGTATGAGATACATCAGTTTAATTAAAAGCACTATGTGAAGTATTTGATTGTCTTCTCTTTCTCTATCCCATAGTGTTTAAATCTATCGAGAACCTTTTCTTCTATCTAAATCGATATTATTTCATTTTAATTCCTTCCTGATGGCTCCAACGAAAAAATCTTAGATCCTAGAACCCACTTTATGAAGGATCTTGGCTTAAGTGCTTTGGTGGGTCTTCAAGATCCTTTCAATGACATATGTTATGTCGAATGGATACGTATACAATCCGACAGTTATTGTTTTGTTATATAAGAAAATAAGAAAAATTGGATTTTAATACACTAAACTATTGACTATTGGTCGGTATTAATCCTAACTAATAATTTGATCAATATTAATCCAATTTTTGGTTTTGTTACCAACAGTCTAACAGTTTCTTAACTACATTACATTTTGATGACGTATCATGTGATGTTGCTTGTTATGTGCATGTGACTTGAGATATTACATAATTAAAATAAGATATATAAATATATCAATTTTTTTATTTCTTTATCTTCAAACTACTCAACCAGTGACAAAAGTGCTACTTTAAATAACTTCAGAAAATCATCTTTTATAAAAAAATAGAGTGTATATATTTTTTATTTTAAATTATAACTATGTTATACGTCACGTGTACGTTATAAAAAACATAACGGTGTTAAAGAACAGTAAGACTGTGACTGTTGTTAGGAACAAACTCGAAAGTTAGAATTAATACTGATCAATTATTAAATTGGATTAATGTGGAATAATAATCAATATTATAGATTACTAAAATCTAACTTTTCAACAAATAAATACATTTATTTCTCCTTTTCAAGTTTTTCAAAGGTGCCAATGTTAAAAGAATAGGTATTAATATCATTACATGATGTATATTTTTATTATTATCTAATCAAGTTAGTATATCACCTTAATGGGTAATATCATTACCTGGCTCTGATCAGAGTTAAACTCTGTGCGTGTGCCTGTGTGTTTAATTGTTTATCTTCCTTCTTGTTTCTCGTTTGTACTGTTATCATGGCTGAGCCTTCCAGTTGTAACGATACATCCGTTACCATGGTCACTCCTAAGACTCTTGTTAGTAAACTTGAAGCTAATGACCCTTTATATCTGCATGCTAGCGACTCTAGTTGTCTGACTGTTGTGAACATTAAACTAAAAGGTAATAAAAATTATATTGTATGGGCTAACTCTATGCTTCTTGCTCTACGAGTAATAAATAAAGTTGGATTCATAGATGGAACCTGTAAAAAATCTACTGATAATCCTGTTCTTGCTATGCAATAGGAAAGATGCAATTCTGTGGTTCTTACATGGTTATTAAATTCTGTGTGTGAAGAATTGTATGTTGGACAAGTTTACTCTAAATTAGCCTCTGATGTATGGAAGGATTTAAAAGAAACGTATGATAAGGTTGATGGGTAGGTGGTGTTTGGGCTCTATCAAAAAATGAACTCTGTTAAACAAAATGGCTCTTCTGTTTCTGATTATTATCATAAACTTACCTATATGTGGAAACAGTTTGATGCAATGGTGCAATTACCTGCTTGTATGTGTCAGGCATCAAAAGAATTCAATGACTTTAATCACTTTTTTTTGAACAGCCAAATATGATTAAAAAAAGCCACTAGCAAGATGCTAGGACCAAAAGTACAAACATGATACATCCAAGAAGCAGATATATCAGAAAGGAAATATACACCATGAGTTCCAATCTAGACTTCCACACTTTCCCCTATGCTTTAGCCATGCAAACGAAACGAATCTGATTTCATCCAGGGATACGGCCACCGAGATAGGAAAGGAGTTGAAGAGTAATCCGTTGAGAGCCTTCCAAATACACCACAAAGTCGCCATGAAAATAGATTGCCTCACCATACTAGTTTTGGCGTTGGAGCCCGAGCCGATAGTTAACAAGTCTCTAATATTGTCACCGAGCGACATCTCCATCCGACACCATCGAAGCACCGAAGACCATATGTTGTACGCAAACGGGCAAGAAAGAAAGATATGCTCTACCGTTTCACTGGCACCGAAACACATAGAGCACTCGGTACTATGTATCCGCACCCTCCTGATCGCCAATGCTTCCTTAGATGGGATCCTATCCAGCCTAGCCTTCCACACGAAACCCGTAACTTTCAAAGGCACCCACTTGATCCAATTTAATGGATCTAGATCCGGCGGTTCCCGATTAAGCTCCAAAATGTGACGAAGATTACGAACCGAGAATTCGCCCGAATCATCCCCAAGCCAGCACCACCTATCCACCCCATTATGAATCTTGCACTCCTTTATCTGGTTTTCCAAGGCGATCCGTTGTTGATGAGCAAGGCCCAACTTCGGCGTATACCTCCACCTCCACTCCCCACGGCAATCACCATCTGCAGTGCAAATAATTCGGTCTGCTACAAAGCACTCCTTCTCCTTTTCTAATACTTATAATTCCGGAAACTTACTGAATAAGGGAGATTCCCCGGTCCACCAATCCAACCAGAATCTTATGTCCCTACCATTGCCAACCACTCCTTTGATGAACTTATGAGAGCAAATGTTCTCTTTCTGAAGCTCCTCCTCCACATTTACAATATTAACCCATACACCATTTATAGAAGTCCTAAAAGGGTAAGCACAATGTTTTCTGTTGCTTTTGTGGAAAGCATTAATTATCTTCACCCAAAGGGAATTACTTTCTGACTAAATCTCCATTTTCACTTGGTGAGAAGAGCCAAATTTGCATCTCGTATACCGCCAACCCCCAACCCACCGACCTTTTTAGGGGCAAGAACAGTATTCCACGCGACCCAAGCAATCTTTTTAGACTCCTGACTACCACCCCAAAGGAACGATCTTCTAATCCTTTCCAGAATCCTTATTACACAAAGTGGAGCCTTATAGATGGACAGATAGTATAAAGGGATGCTCCCCAATACCGCTTTAATAAGAGTGATTTTACCACCAAACGAAAGATTTCGAGACTTCCAATCCGTTAATCTTGCTTTAAATCGATCGACAATCGAGGACCAAGAAGCATGTCTATTCATATTCGCTCCAATGGGAACGCCCAAGTGCACAAAAGGAAATTCCCCCACCTTACACTTGACCACATTAGCAAACAACTCCACCTCACTCCTGTCCATCCCCATCCCATATAAACTGCTTTTATTAAAGTTGATTTTTAATCCGGAGGCAAGATGGAAGCAGTTAAGAATCCTGGTTAGATTCTTCAGATTAGATATAGACCACTCGCTTAAAATGATAGCGTCGTCCGCGTAGAAAAGGCGAGAAAGAATCGGACCATCATTCGGCGTTTGAATTCCTTTGAACATGCATACACTAACCGCCTTTTTCATGGCCACATCTAGCGCCTCCATGACAATTAAAAACAAAAACGGGGATAGGGGGTCTCCCTGTCTCAAACCCCTAGAGACCGAGAACTCTCTAGTAGGAGAACCGTTCACTAAAACCGACAACCTGGAGGCTAACAACATATTTCTAACCCAAAGTCTCCACAGACTCGGAAAATTCATTTGCTCCATTATAGAATCCAAAAAATCCCATGAGACCGAGTCATATGCCTTTTCAAAATCTATTTTGAAGAGAAGAGCTCTACCCTTCGAAGCTTTTAACCAAGCCAGAGTCTCATTTATAATAAGAGGGCTGTCAAGAATATGCCTACCCGACATGAACGCATTTTGTTCTCCGCTAATAATGTTACCAATGAACCTTTTCAATCGATTAGCCATAATTTTCGAAATAATCTTATTAAGACAGCCCACCAGACTAATAGGCCGATAATCCGAGATAGATTGTGGGTCCTTGATCTTGGGGATCATGGCCAGAAATGCCGAATTGCAACCCAAGCTTATCGGCGAGCCGAAGTGAAAATAACTCACCGCCGCTATTAAATCAACTTCTAATAACTCCCAAAACGCCTTAATAAAATTGAAGTTAAATCCGTCAGGCCCCGGGGCCTTATCTCCCCCGCAATCCCAAACAGCCTGCTTTATTTCAGAACATGAAAAAGGAACAATAAGGGAAGCCGCGTCCACGTTCGATAAGCGTTTAAAGCTATTTGACATAAATCTAGGGCGGTTTGTGATTGGTTCAGAGAACCTAGACTTAAAGTGCATAAAAACACTGCCTTTGACCTTCTTCGGATCCTCCTCCCAAACACCATTCACCATTAAACCATTGATCCTTGAGATCCTTAAATTGTTCTTCAACGACATGTGAAAAAACTTTGAATTTTCGTCCCCATCTTTCATCCATTTGACCCTAGCTTTTTGTTGAAGGTCCTTCCTTCTTGCCTCCTCAAGGAGGAATAGGTCCTTTTTCCAATTCAATCTATTGATAACATCCTCTTCCGAGATAGCCGAGACCTCAGCCTTTTCTTCAACCACCTTAATCTTGTTAGTAAGAACCAATATTTCCTCAAGTTCTTTAGATCTCAATTCTGCCCACCAACTTTTGATTGCATTCTTAACTGCCTTCATTTTCATCGAGAATTTTTTATCCGGGGGCCCTATAGAAACTGCCTCAACATAGGCTTTGTTGACCACCTCCTTAAATCCAGGTCTATCTAACCAAGAATCGAAACATTTGAACGAGATTGGACCATAATCGGTAGAAGAGCACCTAAGAAACAACGGAGCATGATTGGAGCATTTCCGAAAAAGAACCCGAAGCATAGCATCAGGCCAGATGCTCATGAACTGCGAGCACACCAACACGCGATCAATTTTACTTAATTTCCGACCATCCGAGGACATATAAGTAAATCTCCCCCCGACCATAGCATATTCCACTAGGTCGGAGCTACGAATAAAATCATTAAATCGGGAAGCTGAAGACGCAGAGAAAACCAAATTAACCCTTTCACCCGGGTACCGGACTTCGTTGAAATCTCCCATCAAAATCCAAACCCCATTACTATTATCTATTAAACTTTGAATCTCATCCCACAACTGCCCCTTATTAGAAAGGTCATGAGGAGCATATACATTCATGATGAACAAGTCCCTGGATACATACTTTGAAGAGACAATAGTTAAAAGAAACTGTTGTTTTTTAATCACCTTTTTAAGATGAAAAACCGAGGGGTCCCAGATCGAAAGAATACCACCCAATCTCCCATTAGCCGCAACGCAGTCGAATTCCATAACTGAGTTACCCCAAAAGCCTTTAATATCGATAGTATCACAATCCATAATCTGGGTCTCCTGAATGGCAATGTACGACACCTTAAGTTCCTTCTTCAAGCCCTGAATCCAAGAATTTTTTGCACTCCCCCTGGCACCCCTAATATTAATTGATAACCAATTCATTTTAATTTGCCTGGATCTTCTTCTCCTGTTACCAATTCCATAAGATGATCCCTAAAATCCTGAACCTGGAACCCGATCGAGACGCCAGCCTCAATCGTTTCCCTAATTTCCTCCTCCGTACTTGAAGAAGCCTGTTGCGAAGAAGACTGTCGAGAAGCGCCTGATCCTGTTTTAGCGGAGATCGACGACCTAGCTTTAATACCCCATAGCGCATCTTTCATCTTCATAGAATGGGGATTCATCTTCATCTTCCGGTTAGACTTATGGCGATTATGGTTCCCGCCGATACCCAAAACCCCGAACTGTTGGGTATCAGAGCCGACATGGGCCTCTTTGTTTAAATCGAACTGGGTCGAGAACACTTCCACTGGATTAACGGGCGTTTGAATTAAGCCCTTAGGCCCAGCTGATAGTTCCGGAAGAGAGTTCCCCGTATGGCCCAACTCCTGCCCATTACCCACTACCTCCGTATTAAGCGTAACATCATCATTTTGTTCTCTCTCCCCGAGACCCACGTGCGCCGCAATTGAGTGGGGCCTATCTCCAGGAGCAGTTTCCAATACCGGCTTTGGGAAACCATTATCACCCATGCACACCTGTTCCCCTTCCGTATGCATGGCCCTAGTCGGTTGATCTTCCTTCGTCGAAGTAGCGTCGGGACCTTCACCGATACTCGCCTTCACCGGAATTCCCGACTGAGACTCAGGAACATTTCCATAGCTATACTCACTTCCGTCGTCCCCTTCATCATCCGAGCTAACTAGATTAACGTTACCATCGCTTTCATCACCTTCAGGAGAACTAATAATGGAAGGGAAAATGCTTGGACACCAATTATACTTTTCCTCTGATATCCAAACGTTGTGGACAAACTCCCGACATTTAACACGTATCTTTTCATCGATGACTTTCCCATTAGAAACCAAAATGGCGCATTTAGCCGACGATATATCACAATCATTAAGGGAGATGTCTGACTTTATCACCACCTTACCAAAATGGCCGGCAATCTTATCCACCACTGCGCCGTCCCACCATTGAGGCGGAATTCCCCTAATAGCAATCCAAGCAATACGTTCATAAGTCAACTCCTGCCCTGACCATAGTTGCAATCTATCGAACCATTGCTGCCAAGAATGCCTTCCTTCCTCAAGGAATTTCTTTGCGCCCCTCGAACACTGGAACACAATCAACACTTTAAGGCCACCAATATATTTGATGTCAACCTCCGGTAGTCCAACTGATTCGAAATGTTTTCTTAAGTTCTCAAGATGTTGCACATTCTTCGTGTCACCTACCAAAGCCACCTTGGACCACACCTTTTTTGCATTATACGAGATCATATCAATCTCAACCAAATGCTCCTCCTTCGAAACACCACGTACCGCATCTTTAAAAGATTTGAACTGTGACTGAAAGCCATTCTCCTTATGTTGTAGGGGCTGATAGTATTGCTGTGCCGGACCACCCTTGTTTTTTGATGATCTGGACCTTTCTTCACCCTTCTTCCACGTCCTCGCAACTCTGTCGTCCATTATACGATCGAACCTAGCTACATTTGCAGCGATCTTCTGGTTGTCAATCCTTACTGTGTTTAAACTATCAACCTTTAATCACTTAATCAAGTTAATGCAGTTTTTAATGGGCCTTGATGATATCTATCAACCTTTAAGAACAAATCTTTTAACAGTGATCCCCTTCCCATAATAAAAACTGCCTTTTCAATAATATCACGGGAAGAGTCTCATAGAGGTTCAAGTTCCTTTGTAAAAAATCAAAATGTTAGTTTTGCTTCTAAAACTAATCAGTCTTTTAAAAGTAAAAAAGAAAGTTCCACGAGGCCCTAACCCAAATCTGAAATACACTCATTGTAACAAACTAGGTCACACCATTTATAGGTGTTTTGAAATTGTTAGTTACCCTCAAGGCTACAAAACCCGACCTGGACAAATAAATAATCAATCTAAAAATTATATGGTTTCTAATAATGCTTCTTCCTCTAGTTCTCCCTCTTTGTCTACTGATAAGATACTAAGTTGCTAGGTTTGTTAAATGAGAAAAATAACGACACTCATCAAAACTCCAATTTTAGAGGTAATGTCTGTAGCCTTCTCGAGTCACATATATATAATTTTTCTAGTCAATCTACACCTTTCCTAACGGGATAGGTGTAGATTCTAGGGCTAATTAGCACATGATTATGGATGATGTGTGTCTTAAAATTAAAGTTGATGTATCTGAATATAACTTTAAAGTAAAACATCCTAATAGAACTAATGCTTTAGTTGCAATGATTGGTAGCTTAAAACTATATAAAGGTGTCATTTTATCTGATGTGCTTGTTGTCCCCAATTATTGTGTTAATCTTATGTCTGTTCATAAACTTACCAAAGAAAATAAATTGAAAGTTGTGTTTAATGAACATAAGTGTCTGATTCAGGATTCTCTTATAAAGAAAGTTTTGGTGACTGGTAATCAAGTAGATGGTTTGTATCTATGTGGTGACTCTACTAATTCTGCTAAGGTGTGTTTCAATAGTAGTAGTATATCAAACCTTTGGCATTCTCAGTTAGGCCACCCTTCTGATAAAGTTTTACTAGTTCTTAAAAATGATCTTAATTTGAAAACTCAAAGTGAACTTGTCCTTTGTGATACTTGTCATAGAGCTAAATAACATAGAGAACCCTTTCCGTTAAGTGACCACATCTCAAAAATATAGGTGATCTAGTTCATTTGGATGTATGGGACCCATACCGTGTTCCTAGTCGAGAAGGTTACCGATTTTTTCTGACTGTTGTGGACGACTTTATGTTTACGATTGCGACTGTTATTGGTTTTCGTTACCTGTGTGTTGTCTGACTTACTTTATGTTTACGATTGCGACTGTTATTGGTTTTCGTTACTGAGTTGGGGGTCTCTATAGAAGCAGTCTCTCTATCTCACAAGATAGAGGAAAGACTCGCCGCCACCTACCCCTCCTAGAACCTGCTCTTGAGTGAGACTTACTGGGTATGTTTGTTTGTTTGTTTGTTTACACGAGACACGAAATTAAGATTGTTTTATGAAAATCCTGACAATCAAGAGAGTCAAGTGGTGATATTCCTTCTACACTACTCTACTTACTACGTTCATTTTAGTATGTTTTAATGTTATTAAATATAATGCATGTTAGATGATTTTATCTTATTTGATTTATCTGATTTCAATTATTTTCATAATTTAAATTTAACATGATAAAATGTATCTCAATCCCATAAAGTATGTAACAAAGTTGTTTACTTTATATAATGCGGGGGTGGGGTGATAATTCTTGGCCCTGGATAGGGCTGTAAACGAGCCGAGCCAAGATGGGTTCGAGCTCGAGCTCGAAGCTTATCGAGCCGGCTCGGCTCGGCTTGAAAATTTTAACGAACTGAAAATACCGGTTCGAGTTCGGCTTTTGAAAAGCTCGAGCCAGCTCGTGGCTCGCTCGAGCCAACTCGATTTAAAAAAATATTTATTTTCTCACATTAATTTATATGAAAATAATATATATATATATATATATATATATATATATATATATATATATATATATATAGGGGAGGGATCAAATGAAAACTATGTTTATAATTGAAAACCATGAAAACTAAGGGTTACATATATAGAAGTACGTATTACAAAGTGTACAACTAATAGTTACGTATATGTAGGGGTTATGTATATAGAAGTACGTGTTACCATGTGTATAATTACGAGTTGCGTACATGTAACTTATACAAGTTACGTACACGTAAGTCGTTTCGTCATCATTATCGTTTGTTGGAGTTTAAACTAAAAAATATATAATGACCTTAAAAGATAAGGTTGAAGTTTACTCAATTATACTTTAAACAATTAAAATATTAAATCATTTATAAATTATGTGATTGGGTAGTGGTGGTTTTTACGGTTTTTAATTATAAGCATGGTTTTCATTTGATCCCTCCCCTATATATATATATATATATATATATATATATATATATATATATATAGAGAGAGAGAGAGAGAGAGAGAGAGAGAGAGAGGAGGGATCAAATGAAAACTAAGATTATAATTAAAAACCATGAAAACTAGCATCCACCAATTAGATTTATTCTAATTTAATTCAGAATTATTAATAGTAAAGGGTAAATTAGTAATTATAAATTTAGACTATTAATTAGATATTTTACAAAACAAAACTAAATCTCTGATTATTCTCTAACAAAATACGGTTTCTAATTTGTTTTTCCAATCTTCTTCAATTATAGATCGATTCGTATTAAGCAGTAGTATTCATTGGATTGTGAAGTTTTTTATTTTCTTAGTTTCGGAATCAATGAAATCAACAGCCGAATCATGTGTTGCAGAATGTTCCAATTCACGCAAGCACGCAGTTATTTCGAGTGGTCGTTCGGGAATTGAAGATGGTAATTGTTCAATTAAAGGTTCGACAGAGGATACTAGGTTAATTAGTCCTGATCGTCATCAGGATATTATACATGTAGTTGTAGAAGATGAAGTTGAAGGTATGTATTATGTTTCTTTACATTCAGTACATATATGTACCTACGACTTTAAAAGGTAGTTTGTATTATTAATTTGTTTTCTGTTTGTTACATATATGTACCCACGACATTAGTAGTCACCTTTTGTTCTTTTGTTTTAGTAGTTTTGCAAAGTTTATAATTTTGCAGGTCGTACAATTTTGAATGTAAATTCTGTTTATGTATTATTTCTTGGAATTTTGTTGTTTATGAAGTCCAAGATTCTTAATTGTCATGTTACATATATTAAAATTATAAATTATGAATAGATTTTAATTTATTTTTGTTCTTTTTTAGGGTACAATTGTTGATATTTGCAGATTGTTTGTTGTACGGTTTCTGTTTGTTAAGTAGATACATATATGTACCAATATTGTGTTATTAAGAGTAATTTGTTTATGATTGAGCAGATAACCCAGTTGATATTGATACCAACAAAAACTTTATAGCAGAGAATGTGAATGAGGCCGTATTTTTGACTGGTGTTGAAAATGAAGGTAAATAGTAAAGCTCATTTTAAAATATTTAGTAATACTTTTACTATTTTTTGAGGATTTGATTGATATGTTGTCTATGCAGATTCAATACGCAGCACTCTATACCAATCACCTAATGGTTCTAGGTACTGGACTCCTATTGTATCAGTAGATCTTAAGCCTGTTATTGGATCTACATTTCAAAACTGGGATGACGCGAGAAGGATGTATGAGTCGTACGCGGAGATTGCCGGTTTCAGTACTCGTCTGGGTAACTTGAAAAAGAATGAAGGTGTCATCAAACATAGATATATTTTGTGTAAAAAGGCTGGAATACCTAATGGCAAGGTAAATGACACATTGGATGTTAAGACTAAGTCTCGTGTCCGTAGAAGAAACTTTAAAGTCTGTGATTGTCGGGCTCGTATAAAATTCAAAGCTATTGAAGGAACAGTAGGGTTTGAAGTGTATGGGTTTGTCGAGACACACAATCATGGGTTGGTCAATTTGGATAATTTAGACCTTACAAAAAAGAAGCGCAGGCTAGAATTTGTAGACAAGGAGTTCATTGCTAAATATCGGTTGGCTAGTGTTGGTCCTTCTAAAGCTCATAGGCTTCAAGTTGCATTAAAAGGAGGTCATCATATGGTTAGAGGAACCAAGATTGATTATAAGAATTTTAGTAGGGATATAGCCAACTACATTGGCGATAGTGACGGCCAGTTCTTCATTGATAGAATGGAAAAACGCGTGTTATGTCAAAACAATTTCACATTCAATTTTTTAGCTGTTGGGGATGAGATTCGGAATTTGTTTTGGGTAGATGAGGTGTCAAAGATCAATTATCTTGCATTTGGTGATGTATTGGCCTTTGACGCGACATACCAGACTAACAAGTATGACATTATTTATATAACCTTTAAATCTTATAATTTTTAAACAATTTCGGGTTTTTTTCAGGTACAATATGACTTTTGTTCCATTTACTTGTGTTGATCATCATAAAAGTTGTATCACTTTTGGTGCAACATTGTTGTATGATGAGACCATCGAATCATACACATGGATGCTCAAATGTTTTTTGGATGCTCACAACAACAAGCAACCATCGTTAGTTCTAACTGACCAGGATGCTGCCATGAAACAGGCAGTTCATAATGTACTGGACAAATCAATTCATAGACTTTGTATGTGGCATATCACCAATAAGCTCCCTTGCAAGGTGTGCTATGATTCATTCTTATTATAATCTATAGAAGTTGTATAATACATAACAATTCTTTAAATTTTCAGAAATTTTAGATACATATATGTATCAATTAAGATACATATTTGGAATTATATGTTAAATGTTATTACATGTTTAATTTTTCATATATATCTTCTATAGATTATAAATAAATGTTATTATTTAAATCCAGGTGTCAGGTCATTTACTAAACAACACTAATCTCCGCGCATCAATTCACAAGCTCGTTTGGAATGTTTATCTACATCCATCCACCTTTGAGTCTAAATGGAAGTTATTAATGGAGAAGTATGACCTTCAAGATCATAAATGGCTATCTGATATGTTTTCAATAAGAGAACAATGGGTTCCTGGATATTTTAAGGACATTCCAATGTGTTGTTTGATGAAAACAACATCAAGATGTGAAAGCTCAAACTCATATTTCAAGGTTAATTCCAGTCCATCAAACAATCTTGTTCAGTTTCTCTTGTGTTTTGACAACGCTTTAGATGGTCAAAGATACAATCAACGTGTTCTTGAATTCAACACCACTACTACTGTTCCTAACTTCCTAACAAGTTTATTAGTAGAACGGCATGCTTCTGAGATTTACACACGGAATATTTTCCTGGAGGTGCAAAAGGAGATCAACAAGTGTCAGACTTTATGTTACATTGTCAACCGTGAGATAGCCGGTCGAATTTTCAACTACATTATTGCACATCAAGACAATAGGTCTGATGTCCTTAATGAATTTAAGGTATATAAGTGTTTGTTTTATCTGATACTGATTACATGCATGGTTTTCAAAATTAAAACCTCTAAATTATTTTATAAAGTGACTTTTTTATAAATATACATATATGTACCAATGCTGGTTAACCATGTATGTAATCAGTTATATGTACCAATGCTGGTTAACCATGTATGTAATCAGTTAAATATACATTATTGTTCATATATGTACCACTTTGTTCATTGTATCACTTATATTATCAAACTATGTTAATGCCCAAAAACATATGTAACCTGATTGTTTTATTCAACCTTTGTTCATATATGTACCACATTTTGTGTATGTTACTGCTGGTTAACGTTAAAAAAGGCAGCAGCTATGTTTTTCAAAAGTTCATATATGTAACATTTTGTTGATGAGGATTTCTTAATTACGATTTTTAAGGAAAAGTTGACTTTCCTGTCAATCTAATGGTTCAACCCTTTTTATATCAGTGTTTGTTTTATCTGATACTGATTACATGCATGGTTTTCAAAATTAAAACCTCTAAATTATTTTATAAAGTGACTTTTTTATAAATATAC
The DNA here is from genome assembly GCA_024085815.1 of Flaveria linearis. NCBI lineage: Eukaryota > Viridiplantae > Streptophyta > Magnoliopsida > Asterales > Asteraceae > Flaveria > Flaveria linearis. The sequence goes on along the minus strand of CM044009.1, from coordinate 3,666,106 downwards.
ATATATATACCAATGCTGGTTAACCATGTATGTAATCAGTTATGTGTACCAATGCTGGTTAACCATGTATGTAATCAGTTAAATATACATTATTGTTCATATATGTACCACTTTGTTCATTGTATCACTTATATTATCAAACTATGTTAATGCCCAAAAACATATGTAACCTGATAGTTTTATTCAACCTTTGTTCATATATGTACCACATTTTGTGTATGTTACTGCTGGTTAACGTTGAAAAAGGCAGCAGCTATGTTTTTCAAAAGTTCATATATGTAACATTTTGTTGATGAGGATTTCTTAATTACGATTTTTAAGGAAAAGTCGACTTTCCTGTCAATCTAATGCTTCAACCCTTTTTTTATATGACATGTGCAGGTTACCCTTAATTTGTCAGATTTTTCGGTTTCATGTGCCTGCATGTCATTCACACGTATGGGATATTTATGCAGACATGTGTTCTGCGTATTCCGACATCATAAACTTGAAAAAATTCCCAATCAATATATTCAAGGAAGATGGCGGAAGGATGCGCTACCAAGAAGCGTGTTTAGTATGGAATACAGATACTGTGTTAACCGATCTGAAAATTATTTACTGAGATCTCGTTTGATGGACAATATCCAGCAATGTGTTGATAGGTTAAGGTTGAATACAGACAAGTTAAAATGGCTAGATGAGCATATTGAAAAGCTGAAGACGGATATCTTCAATGAGTTTCCACATGATCCCTCGTACAATAATAAAGGTGTTGTATTTGAGGAAGTATTACATCAACCTCATCCAACTAAAGTAATGTTCAAACCACCGAGTGGAATAAGGAACAAAGGTTGTGGGAAGAACAGGCGTTTGATTGGTCCTGGTGAGAAGGCAAAGTCCAAAAGAAAGAAGCCCAAAAGGTTGTGTAATTTTTGTCGGAAATATGTTCGTGGCCATGACTCTCGCAATTGCCCTTTAAAATTAAAATTACCTAATAAGGAGGAGTGCCAAGAACACATACAACAAGAAGTAGATTCATCTGATCAATCATCAGATTATAACTCTAATTACGAAGACGAGAGTGAAGATGGAAATGATCAAGATCAATGTGAAGAGTATGACGAAGAATAGATTCTTTAAATTGTTTTTGATTTAATATTAATGGTAACTTAGTAGATTTTATTTCATTTCAGAATAAACATAACTTACATTTCTCGTAACAATTTTACACTTTTGGAATACATAGTTCGATCGTATTTGTTTATGCAGTGGTATGTATATATGTGGTTACCTAAAAAAAATACATATGTGCATATATGTATCACTTGTTTTACAATAGTTAATTATAAGAATTTATGTTTTAGTAGTCCTGTTTCACAACACTTATGGATAAATGTGCATATATGTAACACTTGTGCATATACGTGCATATATGTAACACTTGTGGATATATGTGCATATATGTAACACTTATGTGTATGTATGTGTGTAAAGACAACATTTGCAAGGATATATGTGCAGATACGTAACAATTATGTGTATGCATGTGGGGTGTGTGTTAAGAAAACACTTGTAGATATATGTGCTTATATGTAACACTTGTGGTTAAGAAAACACTTGTGGATATATGTGTTTATAGATGTTCATATATGTAACATTTGTGTTATAGTAGTCATGTTTCACAACACTTGTGGATATATGTGCATATATCTAACAGTTGTGTATATATGTGCATATATGTAACACTTATGTGTGTGTTTGTGTGTAAAGACAACATTTGCAAGGATATCTGTTTATATATGTAACAATTATGTGTATGCATGTGGGGTGTGTGTTAAGAAAACACTTGTCGATATATGTGCTTATATGTAACACTTGTGTTTAAGAAAACACTTGTGGATATATTTGTGTTATACCAGTCATGTTTCTCAACACTTGTTGGCACAGGTGCATATATGTAACAGTTCTGTATATATGTCCACATATGTAACACTTATGTGTGTGTATGTATGTAAAGACAAAATACACATACCAACTAATTCCAATATTTATAATGAATAAACATTCCAACCCACTCATATCTTAAATCACATAACTTTCCATTTCCAAAAAGAAATTATCATATTTTAAAACATTCTAATCAGTTCACTCTAATCTAGAACATTAGCATAACTACGCGAAGTCCAAGTTTATAAAATAAACCATTGTACGTTATACACACCCTCAAAACCTAACCATATTCGTTCAAAGATTCCCTTTTGATTCTTGATCCAAGTCTTCAGATTCTTTCATCACCTTATCCTTATAGATATTAACTTCTGATGTAAGGATTTTGAATGCGTATTTCTTTCGCAAATTCCTGAGTTTTGTCTTCATTTTCTTCTCTTCAGATGGAAAACCACAATCCCAATTCTTTACATGTCTTCCCATGAAAGTTTCCATATGGCGCATAAGAAATACTCCACAATCGACCGCGTTATTTCTTGTTGACCAGCTGATTTTTAACTTTTCTGGTTTCGCAGCTTCAAGTTCCCCCCATTTTGGATGTCCCAATGATCTCAGATACGCAACAACAATATGTTTCTGCCATTTATAGGTTAAACGTCACGTCAAAACTTCATATATGCATAGTATCAAGTAGCAATGATAACATATAATATACAAACTAAAATTACATCTTACCACTTTAAAAGGTGTTCCTTTATTGTTGTAGGAGGGATCATCCTCAAGTCTAATGAAACTATGATCATTAGACATATTGTCAATCAACGTGATGGCCGGGTACTTCAATTCAAAACATATCAGGTAAAAATGATTCTTCTCTAAAATGGGGAAAAATAAGATGTCACAATTTTTTAATGCAACATCTTTCTCGTTTCCTTCCAAAAAGTTTTCAAAGTGTGTCTTGAATTGGGTTAAACGTTCTTCTTCTGTTTCTATATCGCTGTCAACTATCCATCCAAGCTGTAAAAATAATTAAGATTATGGCACACAGGTTAGTATATGACAAATCACAAAATATTAATGGTATGTTAGAATTTATGACTATTTTAAGGAAAATTGTGCATATATGCACCACATTAAGCATAATCTGTAATTGACTTACAAATGAATTTATCCCGCTGAATATTCGATAAGGTGAGTTGGGGCTTCTATCCTTTTCATCATGGTTTAAAACTTTTGCCCAGCAATCAATAACATCATTATAGATTTGTTGCCCAGGTGTGAGGCTAACAAGAGTGTACAGAGTTGTTACAGCCCAATTCTTAGTTGCAAATATTGATATACTGCACAAATAATATATAGTTTATTAACAAAATTAATTATTCGCTCCGTAAGTTAACATATATATATGTGCCTATAAGGAAATACATATATGTACCAGAAGGCATTTCAAATCTATAAATTTATGCAACATATTACTCAAAGTTGATCATATGGGATGTACACCTTTTTATGACATATGTTTGTTAAATTCAAAATTTTAATTCATTTTATCACTTATATTATCATATGGGATGTAAGCTGACAGTTTTATTCAACCTTTGTTCATATATGTACCACATTTTGTTGAACGATATATATCTTATATAAAAAATTTGTGGTATATATTGTTAATCTTTTATGTGGGCATAAACTATTACAAGGTTGGTAACTACCTAAAGGTTCTTGCAGCATCTCTTAGATCCTTCTCACCCCTGTCATAAACAATATTGTAAAATGTGATCAGTTTCAAACAAATGGATTTATTTTCGTTTTGATGTTGTTGTCAATATAAAACTTACAGTGTACTCAGTTCATAACCCGAGGACTCACATGATGCTTTGAAATCTTCTAATTTCCTGAATATATTTATACAGAAAAACTTATATATATAAGCAACACACCGTGCATGTTAAATAAAATAAAACCCCAAACACTTACTTCTCATCAATGGATCCAGACATCAAATAATTCCATATCTTCATTTCTTCTTTTGTCACCCCCTTTTTCATATCTACTTGTCTATTGATGTAGGGCGACACATTTAAGGATGATGGTTGTTTAAATCTTTTCCCCTTTCCTTTTGAAGTCGTTCCAGCTTTGTTGACCATAACATCTGTAATTTCTGTCATACCTTCATTCGAAGCCCTTTCGTTATTTTCTTGTATATCTTTAAATTCTTGTGTGAAACCAAGACTGTAGGTTGGGCACTCCTTTGGATCATATTGTAATTTCATACCTTTCCCCTTCCTACCCGACTCTAGTTCAACAATATCAGAGACTTCTAATGCAATTTGTGTCCACGTTTTAGCCTGATGTACCGACATATCCAGTTTACTTTGTGAAATTTTTTCTTCTGATTTTCTTGATTGCTCTTCTGTCAACTCATCCTCACTGCATATATCAGCATCAACACTCACAATTCCGGACCCATACAATTCTTTATATTTATCATTATACTTGAGTACGGTATTATTTTCGGGGAACATCTTCATTGCTCCTCTGATTGCTTTTTCAAATTTCTTTTTCACTTCAATGTTTATGGAACTAATTTTCTCAAGAAGTGCTATATTCCCCTGAAAAAAAATGTATGTTAGTTTGTTGATTAACAATTTTGTTTGCTACATATATAAGATAAATTAAATTAAGTTACATACCTCTAACGTGGTAACATCAAAATCATCATTGAATAGAATATCTTGGAACTTTTGTTTTCCAATACTTTTTAATTCATTTTCCGACAAGGATTCTCCATCTTCTAAATCTTCATCTTCTTCAAATTGTTCCGTTAACTCTCCTAATCCAAAACCGCCAGATTTTAACAGCTCTTGTTCTTCTCTTTTTTTTTAGATTGTCCATCGTCTAGTAAGCAATAGGTGACACCTTTTTATCCTTTTCCATCGATGAGCATGTGACACAATCCACGTACAAAAGCTATGATGTAACACAAATGTATCAGATATAATACATATATCAAATTTATTAATGCGTCAAATATCAAATTATATACAAATTTACATAATACATATATGTACCAACACAAATAATTATTATTATTTCTTCCTCAATTCAGATTTTTTATCAATCAAACCTCAAATTAGTTTAAAGTTTATATAATACATATATGTACCAACAAACTATGTCATTTCTTTTAATATTTCATAAACGTACTAACTACAATATTAAAAGAAATAACATTGTTTGTTGGTACATATATGTATTATATAACATATGTGCATATATGTAACACTTGTTTTACAATAGTTAATTATAAGAATTTGTGTTTTAATAATCCTGTTTCACAACAATTATGGATAAATGTGCATATATGTAACACTTGTGCATACACGTGCAAATATTTAACACCTGTGGATATATGTGCATATATGTAACACTTATGTGTATGTATGTGTGTAAAGACAACATTTGCAAGGATATATGTGCATATACGTAACAATTATGTGTATGCATGTGGGGTGTGTGTTAAGAAAACACGTGTAGATATATGTGCTTATATGTAACACTTGTGGTTAAGAAAACACTTATGGATATATGTGTTTATAGATGTTCATATATGTAACATTTGTGTTATAGTAGTCATGTTTCACAACACTTGTGAATATATGTGCATATATCTAACAGTTGTGTATATATGTGCATATATGTAACACTTATGTGTGTGTTTAAGAAAAGTTTTGCACATATATGTACCAGTGTTAATGCCATAACATATTTGCTAGAACACTTAAAAATATTTGCAAGAATGCAGTAAAAGACAATATGTAATGATTTAACATACCGTTAGAATTGTTAGAGGACCAACGAAGTGGCTTAATAAGTTGCACCTTATCCAGTTGTCTTTACACCTTCTTACAGCATCTTCAATTAAGCCACACCAATCAAACTCCTTTACATCGGATTCTACGGTCAAATGTTTCACTACTTGGCAGAAGCACTTGCCGTTTTTCCGGCTGAACACCATTGTGTAGTAGAATAGAACCAAAAAATCTAACTTAAAATAGAAATAGTCATCGTAATTTCCCTCAACTATCCAGTCCACTATTTCAGATGGTCCTACGTTCACTCCATTATAACGAGACCTCCATTTTTTATAGTCTTCACTCAATCCCTTACTATCACTGCTCAACAAATCCTTACCCCCATTTGGAATCCTAAGTAGTTTGTGAACAGAGTGTCTATCAACCTTTACATTGCCTTTACTTGTTTTAATAATTAATTGTTTTGGATCCAACATGTCAACCACATAATGGCCCAGTTTTGATGGGATACCATCTACCTCGAACTTTAACAATCTTCCAAATCCCATGCTTTTAACCAAGTCTTTCTGGGTTGTATCTAATTTCGATACAGCTGAAAAAAATTGTTTGGGGGAGGAACGTGTACGTATCCCAAACCATTTGCGTTGGACGTTAACCCGCTTATCCATCTCCTTTTTTACCTTTTCCTCCAAAACTCCTTCAAAATAATTAAAAAAATATGTATATTACACAATCCATAATGATAATTCCTTTACTTTAAATTTTAAAAAACAATTTAAAATATCCATATTACCTTTGCTAATTCTTTTCTTTTTCTTTTGACTATTATCTTCTAATATAACATCATCATCACTAGTCACTGATCGTTTTCCTGTTTTCATTTTATATATAAAATAATTTAGTCACATATCAATTGATTTCAGGATTTATATACATAATTAATATGTGATGTATGTATTTGATGTTTAGTAGTGTGCGTATAAAATATTGTGCATATATGTACCACTAAGTCTTTTATATGAAATATTGTGCATATATGTACCACTAAGTCTTTTATAGTTCAAAAATACCCCAATTCCTGATATTCTTTATGCATTGCAACATATTTATATCAGTTATTCCAATATATTATGTTAACTACGAAAATAATAAATATTGAACAGTTAAAATCGTAATTATATAACATTTAAAAAAAAAACTTACGCAATCTACGTTTCTTCTTTATAATATCCACCTTCATTCCAATGTTATCATTCCCTTCAGTTTCTTTATTACCTACAAAATTTATGGTCATTTATATTATGATTACAAAGCATCATCAAATTTTTAAATTTTTAGAAGAACGTCTTATGAATAAGTAAAGTAATCGCTTACCCTTCTTCAAATCATCAGTTTTTTTAAACAATTCACTGACTTTAGGGTTAACATTTTGATCAACAACGTTAGCATTTTTTTCACTTGAAGTCAATGTATCTGCAATAACCAGAACAAATGCCATAAAATTGTTAAGGCTGTTCAACATTTTTAATATAATCATTAAACAAAATACCTTGATTTCTTGAGCCTTTTGCATTTAATTTTTTAAAATTCTCCTTCACTTCATTTATTATCTTCAACTTCTCACTAACTCTCTTGCGACGTTTAACCACTGTAAAATATACAATTAAATTTTCATTAATAATTTTCGAAGATAACACACACATACCAGATATTATATAATCTCAAAAAATAAATATACAACTACACCACTAAAATAGGTTAGAAAAATTTACTGTCATGTTAACCTTTCTTACCCAAATTTGTGTCTTTTCAAAGTACATATATGTACCTACTATATTTAAAACCACAACAGCCAAAAAAAAAAACCACAATGATACCATATACATTCATATTTGTTTTTCATGTAATAATATAAATTAAAAATTAATGAAAATGTAATACCTTCTGATTGAGGTAATGGTTCTGGGGTGTCCTCTATTTCGATGGGTTCGTCAACAGTGTTGGTGAACTTACTAAAACTAGAATTCTTGGCGATTCTTTCACTTCTCTTTCTACCTGCATACATAATTTACTTGTAAAATATTGGGCAAATTCAGTACATAAAGTATAACAACAGTTTCAATTCTCCACTTACTTGTTAACATTTTAACTTGAGTAATTTTCTAAACAGGTTCACTACCTGCACAATCATTTTGTATATATAAATGATACTAGTATACTAGACAATAGAAGAATTCAAAACAATAAAACAAAGTACTGAAATCAAACTGCTGAGTTTAAAGGGCATTCACTGCATTCTAACACACACCATTTTATTAAGAGTGTAGGTTTATGCAGTGGTTTATTATGTGAGTAGGTTTATGCAGTGGTTTATGCATATATGTAACGCTTGTTTTATAACATTTTATTATGAGAGTAGGTTTATACAGTGGTTTGGTATAATCACAACACATAACTATGCATATATGCAAAAATCAAACTGAAATCAATTTTTATTTATAATGTTTCTAGAACTGGTTTATGCATATATATAACACTTGTTTTACAACATTTTATTATGTGAGTAGGTTTATGCAGTGGTTTAGTATGATGCTAACACATAAATGTTCATATATGTACCATTTCTGTTAGAGTAGTTCTCTTTGAAAATTTTTGTTTTTATGTAGTGGTGCGTGTGTGAAGACAACACTTGTGGATATATGTAAATATATGAGAAGATAACACACACATTTGCATATATGTAACACTTGCATAAGAGTAGTTGATTTTTCCAAGTTCATATGTGTACCATTTATGTCAAAACACATATACTGTCAAAGTATTGTTATTCTTAAGCATTACACCTTTTAGATAATTCTGTACACATATGAACATGTAATCTAACCCACGAAGATAGTACATTAAGGCTCGCTGTTAGTAAATTGAGTCAACTACTTTCGATTCTATCACAGATACATATATGTATCACAAACCCTCACTTATTGGGTTACACAAAACTCTGAACTATACATATTTCTATCTTATACTTCGGTACATATACGAACAATTATAATATAACCCACATACATAACACATTATCATTCATTGTTGATTAGACCTTGTTAAACCCTAAGCACTATGAATTTTGCACATACATCAGACGAAATCATAACCTATACAAGCCACATACCCTTAATCTAAAGGCTTAATTTCACAAAATTGGTCCGATTAATGCTACAATAACACGATTTCATCAAAATACTCTTCAACAATCTCAAAATAATATCGAATTTCAAATCTTTAAAAACCAGATTTCATCACATTAACTGCTGGTTATGAAAGAAGAACGAACCTTCAACGTCGGTTTTTGGGGTAATTCACTATCGTCGGCCGCCTCCAAACACCCAAATTGTGTGAAATTTTCAATCGATTGAACCAATGTGAGCTGTAACATCTTGTAATTTTGGGTTAATTTAAGGTTAGCTTTGTTAATTCTTGTAAGGACCATTGTCATGAATTATGAAACTTATGGGTTACTTAGGCATTCTGCTTTAATTCGTCTTTTAATTCTTTAACTTGAATGTATAATAATAATAATAATAATAATAATAATAATAATAATAATAATAATAATAATAATAATAATAATAATAATAATAACAATAACAATAATAATAATAATAATAATAATAATAATAATAATAACTAAGAATAATAATAACAATGATAATATTGTTATTAGTAATAACAATTTGTAAAAAATTAGTAAGCTTGGGTTTAAAAGTTTAAGGGGCTTTATTGCCAATTTAAAAACTTAATACATAAGTTGCTTACATGAAATGACAAAGTCAAAACTACAGGGACCAAATTGTAAATTACTTAAAACACCCAAACCACCCCCCTTCATTCCCGTTTTTCCGGTGATTACGCCGGCAGCCTCCGGCCGACCTCCGGCGAGGCCGAAAGGCCTTCCAATAGCCGCGATTTTCATCCAAAATCCACCCAACCGATTCATGAAGCCGTTTCAAACACAAACGGGTGTGTTAATTGGGTTTTAACAGTGATTATGAGCATTCAAACACGTAACCGAAGCTTGCCTTTAACCATAAAGCCGTTCGAGCATTAAACCACAATTGTAATCTAATTAAACGCACCTACACAATCATATCACTATTCCTAAGCAATTATTGATTCCAATTTCACCTGGAACAAACTCGAACAACACCCACGTTCATCTCTAATCCGCGACCTGCAACTTAGTCGAGCATCATCTTATGGTCAATTTAAGTGACAATTGATAGAGGGCTTTCACTTATAATCTTCTTTGGAAGCTATCTGCAGAGTTAATTCGGAAATCAACAACGTTTAAATCCTGAATCGATTTCGTCTCAGTCGCGGCTATTTCTTGATCATCCTCATCGAGTTAAACTTCGATCCAGGTAAACAAACATTGTAAAGAACTCGATTTTTCATAAGGAATCAAAGCCCCAACGTAGATTTCATTATCATGAACGATTGGATGATCAATTTGTTGAGTTTCGTTCTAGGGTTCATAAGATTTGGGGGTGTCTCTTATGTTTATGTTTATAAAAGTTTGGAACCAGATTACACCACGGCTGCGGCCCTGGTTTACTGGTCACTCGCTCCCATTGCAAACTTGAGGTCCCGGGTTCGAACCCGGGCACCCTCTTTGTTTTTAAAAAAAATAACTTTTTTTCACCTTTAAAATAAATTTAGAAAATTCCTAAAAAAATTATAAAAATTGTTTTATGAACTTTGGTCGTTATAGAAGACATTTAATTAAATGCTGTAAATTATTTCTCAAAAATACTTTTGTATTTTATTAAATATTCCAACTAATGTTATAATTAGTTTATTGTTATAAATAGATTAGTCTTTAAATAAATTATAGAAAATTCTTAATAAATATAAAAATGGTTTTGTAAACTCGAAATATATTTTTTTAAAGGCATCAAATTATTTTCTGTAATTTTTTTCCTAAATTTAAATAATTAAATACCTTTTAATAAAACCTATTAACAAAGATTATTATTGGATATTTATATTAAAATGGATTTAAAATAATAAATTAATAAATTATTATTGATCCAAATATTACCTTTAAATTGTTATCGTTAAACCATAATTATTTCGAATGTTATTCAAATTTTACAAGTAAACTTTATTAGCTATTATGGATGATTTAATATTATCTTATTTATAATAATTTACATAAATTATATATTTCTTTGTTACATTATTTGGAGTACCACAAAAATACCCAAACTCCACTTGAAACCCTAGTCCTCGTTTAATCGTTAAAATCTTATTATTAAACCTAAATCTTATTATTATATATATAGGTGCCTTGTGACGTTCATCTTGGAACGACATTTATTATTGATCTTTTAATCTTCATAATATACTTATTGATCATGTGAGTATTTCTATACCCCTTTTTCTTATTTTCACACTTTGGGGTGAAACATGTTAACTTATATCATTGGACTTGTAAACTTATTTGAGTCTTGTAAACTTATGGCAATTTACTTGTGTGTTGTGATTAGTTGAATCTTGTAGCTACCATGTAATGTCGAATACATGTACAATCATTAACTATTGCTAGCCTGGCGACGTCATAGATCTATGGGCCTGACAAGCCTGCTTGGTTGATCCAAGTACACTTAGCTAATCGTATATACTTATAACTTGGTTGATCCAAGTACACGTTTGAAACTTGTAAAACTTTGTCAAGGTTTGATTGTGCATTCTGTCTTACATCCCTAGTTACTTGTTTCTCTAATTTACAACATGAATTGCCATCTTTTATATACTTATGTATCCAAAACTATAGAATGCTCACCAACATTTTTATGTTGACCTTTTATTTTTAACATGTTTCAGGAATACCTCAAGTATGTGTTCTACACTTTGAAGCTTATCACACTTAGGATTGGACTTAGAAAATAAACGAATGATATTGTTACTTTTATCTTTGTATTCTTAATGTATCTTTGTTTAAGCCTTTTTCTTGTATTGTTACAATTGAATCTTGATTAATATATTTGGATTTAATAATAGCGTTATGTGGCTGTGAACGATCTTAACTCTCACACCTCGACGTTTCCGCCGTCAAGGTTGGGGTGTGACATGAGCGATTAAAACTTCTAAATATTTTGCAAGATTTCAATCGGTATCTTTGAATCGATGGTTTCTCTGCTTGATTTTAGGAAACAATTATCACATTCAGTTACATATAAAGGTATTTTACCAAAATACCCTTCCTAAGGGATTTCCTATTTTTTACTATATTTTTTTAATTAACTTAATCACAGAACATTAATAGCCATTGATCTCACTAATCAAGGGTTAGATTTTGGTTTGCATGGCTTCCTAAGGGATTTCCTATTTTTTACTATATTTTTTTAATTAACTTAATCACAGTACATTAATAGCCATTGATCTCACTAATCAAGGGTTAGATTTTGGTTTGCATGATTTTCAACATAAGTCTAGTTTGCATTGGAACCCCCCCCCTATATATATATATATATATATATATATATATATATATATATATATATATAAATATATATATATATATATATATATATATATATATATATATATATATATATATATATGCACTGAGTCATGAGCCGTGCCAACAAACCGAGCCACGAGCCGCGCTCGAACTGAGCTAACCCGGGCTCGAGTTCGGCTTGTTTAGAATTCGAGCCGAGCCGAGCCGGCTCGCTTAGATACGAGTTTTTTTCGAGCTTTTCTCGAACGAACTTCGATGCACGAACTTTTTGTACAGCCCTGGCATTAAACATGAAATGAGTGCTTCTTTTCCCTAAAGATGTTTACATCACGACGGATCGAACACTGTTAGCTCGTGAAATAAACGAGCGAGCTGAGTTAAAATTGACTTAATACAAGCTTTTAAACTAGTAAGTAAATAGTTTATCATGGTTTTGTTACTATTTCGTATTTTATTAGTTTCTTTTGAAATTCATAGTTTAAAATAGTTTCATTGTCTTTTTGTAGGCCAACATTGATGAATAACTAAGAGCATTCACAACCCGTGCCCTATAATCATGTGAGTGTGAGTCCTTAAATTATATGGGATAGTTTTGAGTGGTTGTGAGTGGAGGAGAGAGAAAATGTTACTGTTCATCTGTAAATTTAAGAATTCACTGTTCAACCCTTATAAATTTTTTAATATTTTTGAAAGTGGTTGTGAGTGAAGGAGAGAGAAAAGGTAATGAAAAAGGTATAAAAATATATTATTTAATTGAAAGGAGAGAGAAGAAATAGTAATTTTTAATGTAATTATATAAATAAAGATAAAGAATAGGATGTGAATGCTCTAACCTGTATGTATTTTAATTGGTTTATGAAAATTTACCATCAACCATATAACACATGATAGCTTGAAATTCCGTCTTTTAGTAGTAAAATCGCAAAGTACGATATATCTATTGACTTAGACTTGACTCGATTAATGTCATACTTGTAGAATTTAAAACCAAGATTTGTGGATAATTGTTCAAAGTCTAGGCAACTTGGACAAACTAATTTGTTGACACAAAGTTATGTAGCGATTGTCGCAACCATGTAGAATTTGTTTTCTTTTTCTTTTTAACATGAGAAGATATATTGAAAATCAACAACCAAGTAGAGAGGAAGATGTCACGTCACGTCAAATTTAACACACAGTTATAACTGTTTACAGTATATTAATATTACAGTTTATTTAACACACAATTATAACTGTTTACAGTATATTAATATTACAGTTTTTTAACCAAACATGTCAATTTTATTTAGTTTATTTATTTTTTTAACCTATTAGCGTTTTTTACTCTCAAATACTACTTAAATTTACACGTTTAAGGATTCAAACCCGCACTATCATCATTGTGGGGTTAACCTAAACAAAAGTTGACCGCTTATTTTATTTTATTTTTATAATTGTTTGATATTAAATACTTCAAATAATAAAAAAAGTTTAATTTTAATATTATTATTTTTAATATAATCAATATTTGTATTTATGTAGTTTTTTGCTTTTTGATTATCAGATCTAGATACCCAAAATTACAAGAATTCATATAAACATATAACATTATTAACACGAGATTAATTTATATTAAGAATCATTTTCTTGACATATAATGTGATCAACTTGTATCGACCCCAAGTAAAATAATGGAAACTATAAAAATAATAAACAAAATGCCATTTTTATGCACATTCAAATGTGACGTTTATTATATTCATGTACTTCCTCAAGGCCCGTCAAGGACCATGAACTTCCCAACCTAATATCACATAAAACACCTATCCATTTATTTTAAAACCTTTAAACTAGACACACCCTTTTGACGTACCTTAAGATAACATATCTAATTAAAAAAGTTAGAAACATATAATAATCCGTCATGTTTTTGTATAAAAATGGGTTGCCACAAGTTGATGTGGACGCAACGGGCATATAACAATACGTACTTTAAGTTGTAGATCACTTGAAATCAAACTTAAATAATCTGAGAGTCGTGAATATAACTTTCAGATCGAAACTATTCGGTGGTTCACCCGAATAAATCGATTAGATACAACTCATACGAGATCAAGAATTATTATGTTGTGTTGTGTGAATTTCGTGAATCAGAAGAAGAAGAATTCGAGAGAAAAGAAGAGACCAAATTGATGATCCAATTCGATTTTGAAGGAGAAACGGGAAAAACTGCCATTTGGCAGTTTTATCATTTTTATTTTTTATTTTAAATAACCATTAAAAATACGTATTTTTCCACTCGAATTTCACATGTGAAATTCTGAAAAATTGATTCGAAATGCATTTTTTAATGAAGACATTTTTACCAACGACGACCGACAAATGTGATACCCTCGGACCCTCGCCAAGGGCCCTTGAAACTCCCATTACTTAGGGGTTTCGCTCCTAAGAAGGTTTTCAATATCGAATATTAAACTCAAACATGCGTAACACTACAATCTTCTAACTTGTTTGATGGATATTACGATCATATTATCTAACATAAGTTTGATACATTTAAGGATGGTAAATTTTATATGTTAACATAGTACAACGCATGTCAACTATGATACCTTTTTATACATTAACTCTACTTTACGATACAAATTAATATATATCTACATACATATGTGCTTTGATCGACGTAAGTTCCTTAATCTTATCATGTTTTCATTCACTTTCAAGTAACATATTTTAAATTCACATGATTTCGTAATTCATCTATACCGTGCTTTTATTTGAAAAGACTATTTAAATCATGCAACCTTTGTACTTTTAGATGTTTGCTTCACAACATGTTGTACTTCGTACAAACTTCACATACGGTATACTTTGCTTGATGATAAACTTACTTCCATGCAAATTTAAATATACAACTTTACTTGTTTTTTAACCAAGGCGTGAGTAAGAGGCTTATAAACTACACATACTTTGAATGTTTATATTGCATATTCTACCAATAAACATCAAATATTATAAGAGCATTTACACTAACTTCTTCATTCTTATCCTTATATATACACTAAAAACATTACTCTTTTACTATATTTTTCAATTAAATAATATTTTTTAATATCTTTATCATTAATTTTTATATTTCATCCACTGACAACCACTTTTAAAATATTAAAAAATTTATGGGGATTGTACCGAGTCTCCTAAAATATGGGAAAAAACGGTACAATCCCCAAAAAATTTTCGCTCTCATTCACTCACAATCACAATCAAAAATAACAAACCTACTTTGAATGTTCTAACTTTTTTGCATGAATACTTTCATGTAAGAGACAAACCAATAGACCATACATATATCATCTTGTGTAATATTATATTGTAAATTATGCTAAAAAATAGTTTAACATGTTATTTTCCCATAAAACTTTTTATTAGAATGTTTTACAACCAAGTTTTATGTAATAATTAAATATTAATATTATATTTTATTAATCTCATAATAAATATTATTATGGAACAAAAGTCGATAGGATGGCCACTTGCTGTGGTGATGATAAGTTATCTTATTGGATTAATATTTAGATTCTTTGTATCCGAACGATGTTGCCTACATACCACTAGTACTAGATCGCATCATGTACACCCTCCCCCACCACACACAACACCCACACACACGCATATATACACATACATATAACATATACATATGTGTGTGTACATAATATTTTATAGGATCAATTGCATATATATCCTTGTAAACATCCCTTAAATGTATATATACCCAAACAAAAACTTTAATTGCATATATACTCAATTTATTATTACGGCAATATCACCCTTCCAAAAAAAAATTAATAAACACTTACACATGGATATATATGCCATTAAAGAGTTTTAGAGGTCAAAATATGTTTTTAATTCATTTGTCAATTATAAGGTTTTTAAGGGGAAATTTGTCAATTATGAAGTTTTAGTAAAAATAAGGGCAAATTAGTCATTACATAAACTACTTTTAATGAAAATGGGTAAATTTGTCAATTATGAGGTTTTGTAAGGGGATATATGTATTTAAATTTTTTGCTTGGATATATATTTCATTAAAGATTTTTATAGGGAGAAATATGATTTTAACACTATTTTATGATAACCTATGCAACTTGAAGCATTTCGAACACTGTACGATATCTAGTTGAAATTGTCGTATTCTTATTATTTTCAGTCAAACAGAATAATTGGCTGAGTCGAATTAGTTTAGAGTGTGTTTGGTGGCAGCTAGCGGCAGACCCTAGTGAGCTTGGATAATTTTTTCTAATGTTACAGTTTTTTAATAGTAAATTTACCCGACTTTTATTTTTAAACTACTCCAAACTAATTGGATCTTATGCCCGGATTTAAATGCGAGATCGCGTATTTAAGAGACTGTTTGGGATTTCTTTTTTTAAACTCCTTTTGATTTTTGGAAGGGTGAAAAGACCAAAATGCCCCTCCAAAAATCACAGAAGTTAAATTTTTTAACTTCTGGTTACTTTTGGAGGGACATTTTGGTCTTTTCACCCCTCCAAAAATCAAAAGAGTTAAAAAAAAGCAATCCCAAACAGCCCCTAAGAGGTAAGAGCCTATACCAGGTGAACTAATTTCATATTGGTTTCTCATGTTACATGTTTTCTATAGTTTGATACTTGTGTTTTTTATCTCTATTATATGAGGAGTGATCCTAATTCATCACACAATTTAAAACTGATCCCGGAAAAAAATATTTGGTATGGTTTTGTATATGCTTTTTATATTTATGTTTGTTTTACGATGAAAAGATTTGAGGAAAATTGAGTCTGTTCAGACATATTATGTGGGAGGCTTTGTATCTCTTGGAGGTCCAAGGTTCAAACCTTGGCATGAGTGATTATTACTAACTTGATGATACTAACAACTAACAACTAACCAGCGGTTCAAAAAAAATATGGTTTCTGATATTTATCTATCTCTAAGGAAATATCACGTAGCAGATCACTAGACCAAGTTTTAGTTGTAGACCATGGATGTCCTATCATTCATCATTTCGTGCCACCATAGCGTTACATCGTCATTATCGTCCATCTTTCACTTCATCAGGGATGAAAATATTGATCGTTCACCATTAAACATCTAAAAGTAAATAAATACGGCTAATATTTACTAACTTTAAAACAATTACCTAATAAATAGAAAACTAAAAAATAAAGATAAGATAACTATTAATAAAAAAATACATTCATCACTGGATCCGAACAATTGTTTAAACATATAACACGTGGTACTAATCTAGTATCCAAATAAATAAAAAAATTGATCTCGTATTTCTGGTTTACAAAGAATTCCTCACACACCAGAGAGAAAACAAGCCAATTCATATATACATACTACATGTAGGAAATCTTATTTAATAACTATATTTTATATTATTGGACTATGTGTTATGAGGTGATGCATCAATGGCGCTACCAATGCTATATGAGCTTACATGGTGACCAACACTTGTGGATAAGAGTGTTTAAAAATATCCAAATCCGAAACCAAATCCGAAATATCCTAAAATCCGAAATTCGGATATCCGAAATTCGGATATCCGAAATTTCGGATATCCGAAAATTCAGATATCCGAACTTCGGATATCTGAAATTTCGGATTCGGAATCGGATAATGATTTTCAGAATTTTCGGATATTTCATATATCCGAAATATCCAAAATATTTTTATAAAAAATAAAAATATTAAATATTAAATAAATACTTCGGATATTTTTAGATATTTCAGACATTTTAATAAAAAACTTCGGATATCCGACTAAAACTTCAATAAATATTATTACATTTTTATAAAATTTATTAAATAATACAATTTTTTTGAATTCGGATATCCGAACGGATATCCGAATCCGAAATTTCGGATATCCGAATTTGAAATTTCGGATTTTGAAATTTCGGATATCGAAAATTTCGAATTCGGATAATGAAATCCACTATCCGAAAATTTCGGATATCCGAATTTTACACCCCTACTTGTGGAGTTGTGGATGAAATATGTTACGATTAACTTATCAAATGCATTTGTATAATTGTATCACATTTGCTTGGGTACTTTGTGGGGGCTACAACCTCATATCAACTTAAATGTTAGACGTGTATAACAAGTACGCTATGGTTAACATATCATATGAGTTTGCTATCATATATTTCAATGTTATTGGATTTTAATAACTGTAATTTTTTTTATTAGTCAGGATTAATCTCAATTCAAAAAATGTATACATTTATTTTAAAATTTGAATTTATTTTTCTCTAACGATTACTTATTAATTGAGAGTTAACCATTATTTTTTTAATAAAATGAGGCCAACTTTGAGCCATTTTTAATTCTGCCGTCGCCCAGCTTCCATCATGTTTGTTTTTCGGTGTCTAGCCTCCAACATCACCTGAAATCTATCTCCAACAAGTCAAGTGGTTCAAATAAAGATGTGAAGATTGACGGGTTTTAGGGTGCAGAAGTTTTGGATTGACGGACCTGATGATATATAGATTCAACTTTATGCTTAGTGTATTAGTCACATAAGCCATCCAGGTAATAAATACAAATAGTGGTGTTAACCCTCAGCTAGTAAGAAAACACGGGAAGAAAATAAGCTTAAGTTTGGAGTGTTTATAAATATTTTTTGAGTTATGATTAATCACGACTAATAAATGAAAGTTAATATTATTAAAATCCAATAACTCTATGTACAAATGTTACTTGATTATAGATACAACTTAATATTGATTACTACCGTAAAATGTTAAAATACAATCATAGAGTGAAATGACATGAAGTGTTTTGTGATTATTGGCATAACATGCGGGCCCAATAAAGTAACCATATATGCTCTCGTTAGACCAAACATAGTTCTTTTCAAAAAAAAGGGCTAAACATAGGAAGAAACACTAAAAAAATCTCGTATCTGTCTAACTCATCTAAAGGCAAAACTATGTGATAAAGCAACTCTTATCCTATCATTATCAACATTCAAATTAGTTTCTTATAAACCCCTAACATTTAAAGAACCCTAAAACGATTATGAGGGTTTCCTTAAATAAAAAAGACATGAATATCACCCTACCATTTTCATACTCTTTACATGCGTGAATAACATTAAAGGACATATATGTTATCTTTCTCCACACAAACATCTACTATAATCGATTGATGTATCATTCGAGACACTCTAACACATATTCATTTATTCTCCTATGCAAATCAGTTAGATCCAACTGATATTCATATCTAAAAAGAATTTGATAGTATGCATCCATATTCCCTTGTGTATAGGTCCATAAATAAAGTGCAGGAATACAAACATGCTTATTTTTGTTTGATCGTTATAAAAATGAACACATTCATGTTCTTTTATCTTTGTTCGTTATAATTTAAGGGTTCGTAACTTTTGACATGTGTATTTAAGTTCCGTAACTGAAACAAATATAAACAAATTTTTCTGAATAAATTCACAAACGGTTCGTTCAGTTTGTTTTCAAATGCTTATATTCTCATCTAGTATCTCTCTACACACACATTTCACAAAGATAACCAGAATAAATAATCTTTTTTTTTAACGACTAACGAGTAATTTTTAAACCCGATCACCCGGGTAAACCCATTGACGAAAGACCACCAACGCTCGCGAACACAGACAACGTTGGTGACCCGGCTCTCCCAACATTCCAGAGAAACCCACTACCCAATGATCCACTATATTAAAACCATTGAGCCACTTAAACCATATTGCATCTAGTTATAAAGTGTTTTCTCATAAACTAGTTAATCTGCAACTTATTAGCAAGAAGAAATAATCTAATGTCATCGATTAAATTTTTATATGATATATTCATTTAAGAATAATATTATATCATATCTATTTATTACAAGAATCCAAAAAACAAAGAAAAAGGAGACGAAAGTGCACTAAGTTTCAAGTGAAGATCATAAAAAGACGGTGAACCGTGAAGAGTAGAGGGGCGCAAGGCAAAAGGAAAAAGGCAAATTAGGTAAATGTCTTAAATGCCCCCACCCTCATTTACGCCTATCACTACTCCACCTCCTCTCATACCTTGAAAATGATTGGTCAAAACG
Source organism: Flaveria linearis (assembly GCA_024085815.1). NCBI lineage: Eukaryota > Viridiplantae > Streptophyta > Magnoliopsida > Asterales > Asteraceae > Flaveria > Flaveria linearis. Next base: position 3,645,730 of record CM044009.1, on the reverse strand, counting down.
TTACATGCTAGCTAACGGCAATGTAACGGTTTCTTATTATATACCACCATCATGACCCGTTGAGATTCAACCCGACCCGAATGGCGAAATAATATACCTTACATTGATTTAGCGCCGTTGGGGTGTTTATGATCTAATTCAATAGGTTTTTACTTTTTACGAACATTTTGGAGTGGATGTCTGACTACGTTTTAGAGGTGTTTATTAGTGACGGAGTTTGAACACTTTCATGTAGGGGGCAGGGACGAAATTAATTTTTTTAAGTGGTCGAACTTGATATATATATAAATTTACACTATCGTAACAAAAACTTACATTACCGAACAAAAAAGTTACACTACTGATGAAAAAAGGAGAGGGGACGGTGACCCCCGACCCCTATTAACCTCCGCCATTGGTGTTTATGGTTTAATTCCACTAGTTTTAACGAAATCTTAGGAGTAAATGTGTGGCTGCAGTTTTGAAACATGACAAATTAAAGTCCGCTTGACTAATAGTCTTTATTAATTTGGCGGTTTAAACCGGATTCTTTTCACTTCTATTTTTTAACTATTAAGTTTTCTTAGATTTTTTAAAGTGAGAAAAATAAATTATGATAATAATACTACATGTACTTAACTATGTGTTAGAAAAGTAAAAAAATATACATAATAAACGTTACACATCCGTTTCGGTTTAAAAGACTAGTTTTAAAATTCAAACCAGATTGAATTGTTAAACCGCAAAACCACTATAACCAAAACATTAACCCGTGTCAATAGTTTCAAAAAATAAAAACCAAAGTGGCTGGTTTTCTTGAGTCGTTTGGTCGACCGATTTTATGGTTTAAACAGTCTTTTTTCCCCAAAGTCGTTACTTTCTATTAAAAGTTTGATCATGGTAAATATGATTCACGAGCACGGTACATATTCATAGTTACGTGTTTCGATTTATAAAAAAATATCAACGTTAAAACGACAAGTTTCAATCTTCACGTTTTAAATCAGATTGAAACTCATAAAAACCGTAGAAATCAAACTATGAACCGAACCGCTCAATTCTAAACGAGATGACTTGTTTTGATATAATTGCATATTATATATCACTGCCAAGACCCGATGAAGTTACAACCCGACCCGAACGGTCAATCTACCCACCCATGACCCACCGCACCAACTGTACAAGTCAAATGAAAGCCCCTGTGCCATCGTATCCGAACCCACACCCATCCTTTCGGACCCTATCACGTGTTCTCCTCTCATTGGCCCATACTCAAGCATCCAATGAGCTCCTTTTTCCCTCTATAAAACCAAACGACGACGCTTCACTTTTCCATCACCCACCGTTTCCCCCTCCCGTAACGTCGAAATGGCGCCAAAAGCTGTAACTTCTCCGGCAGCTTTTCCGGTGGCTTTTGCCGTTGTTACTCTTGTTCTTCTTCTCTCTGCCTCCGTCAACGCACATGACTACTTTGATGCTTTACGGAAATGCATTTTGTTCTTTGAAGGTCAACGTTCCGGTAGACTTCCGCCGGATCAACGTGTCACGTGGCGGAGTCATTCTGCATTGCGCGACGGAGCTTCCGCCGGGGTAATTGTTTCGTGTTCTATCGTGTTTACGTTCATATAAATATGTAGTGAAACGTGTGTTTACTTTTGACGATTTTACGTTCGCTAAATGATGATCGTCTCCGATTAGGTCAAAATCGTGAGTTCGTGATTGTGTTTTTCACTTTTGTTTTGTTTAAATTCGTAGTGCAGCACTACCGTTGTGCGTTTGATTTGATTTTTGTTTTATACTTCATGAATTTTGTGAATACGTGTAGTGAAAACGCTAAACGGTTATAGTCTTCGTTTAGGTCAAAATCGTGAGCTCGTAATTTTAACGTGCTTTTCACTTTTTTTGTTTTGTTGAATTTCGTAGTGCCGCAGTACAGTTGTGAGTTTGATTTGTTTTTTGTTCTATAGTTTATGTTTTCTATAGATTTTAGAGTCATATAATCTGTAGTCAAATGTAGGTTCACTATTGACCTTTTTCACGTTTTCTACAAGATTATACGCTTCATTCAGCTCAAAATCATGAGTTCGTGATTCTAACGAGTTTTTCTTTTGTGTTAAGTTTCATAGTACATTTGTGCGTTTGATTTGATTCCTGTTCGATAGTATACAGTTTATGTAAATTTTACATTCATCTAATCGCGTAGTGAAGCGTAGGTTTACTTTTGACGTTTTACACGTTTGCTACACGATATACCCTTCGTTTAGGTCAAAATCACGAGTTCGAGATGTTAACGTGTTTTTCACCTTTTGTGTTGAGTTTCGTATTGCACTAGTACACTTGTGCGTTTGATTTGAATCCTGTTCAATAGTTCATGAACTCTATAAATTTCACATTCGTCTAATTGTATAGTGAAATGCAGGTTTACATTTGACGATTGATTTGATTATTCTTCAATATAGCTTACGATAGTTGAAAATTTTACAGGTCGATTTGAGAGGAGGATACTACGATGCCGGAGATAACGTCAAGTTCGGTTTCCCGATGGCGTTTACGACGACAATGCTGGCCTGGAGTGTGATCGATTTCGGGAAGACGATGGGGCCGGAGCTCGGAAATGCACTTATGGCAGTGAAATGGGGAACCGATTACCTACTGAAAGCAACGGCAACAGACGGCGTCGTTTATGTTCAAGTCGGAGACCCTTATTCCGATCACAACTGTTGGGAGAGGCCGGAGGATATGGATACGCTGCGTACGGTGTATAGGATCGATCGGAGCCACCCTGGATCTGATGTGGCAGGGGAAACCGCTGCCGCGTTGGCCGCTGCGTCGATTGTTTTTCGGTCACGGGATCCCGTGTACTCCCGCATCCTGCTCAACCGTGCTGTTAAGGTGCGTTTTTATTTTTGTTTGTTTCTTATGTTTTCTTACGTGTCAATTGCTGATTGGTTTGTTGCTATCTTTCGAAATATGCTCTGATTATTTCTTGGAAAAGAAGATATTATGTACTATGTGGTATCTGTTTCTCTAGATGTTGAAATTAGTTATATCAAAGAGAAAATTACCAAAATACCCTTCTTTCCTCGCACTTTCCTTAAAATGTATTTTCAAGATTTTCTTCCAAGATAAGGAGCTGACGTCCTTTTAGACAAGGCACGGCTGCCTAGCTGCTTAAAATCGTATAAAGTTTGTAGAGGCGTCCGCCAGTGGTACGAGGCGCCTCCGGAGCTGAGGAGGCGTCTGTCCACACTAAGAAGGCACTCGGCAGCATAAAAGAATACGTTTATGATTTTGAGTGGTCTGTTATACAGACGCCCACTTTTTGTCTAAAGGGGTGTCGGCCTTTTGTCTGATAATATTTTGAGAGGAAATTTTTGGGGGAACATTTTGATGGAAATAAGGGAAAAAACATTTTCAGAATTTTCCTAGTAAATTTTGAGTATGGATTTTTGTATCTCTGGATTGGTTTTGTTATTGAGTTCAATTCCAATTTTAAAAAAATAATATGAATGAAAATTTTAGACGTACCGTAAGAAATTTGGAGAAAACCAGAGCTAACCTTCACGGTTTGTGAGAGAATAGTGAAAGTTACATTGAAATAGATAAATCTGATGTCAAATGTGACATACTTTATTCACATGGTATGCCACTTATTAAAATTCTGTTAAATAACTTCCTTTTAGTGCTAGTAATCACGTACTACTATTTTAACGTTATTGTAGCCTGGACGTGGATGGTTTTGATTGGATTAGTTGCTATTCACTCCTCTCGTATACTACGGCATTTACTATATTTAGTTTATATTAAATATTTCAGTTTCAACAATTAGATAATGTATTTTAATTACGTATCAATTTATGCATAAAAGATGTCCTTTCATTCACAAGCTCCATGATAGATAAAATGTATAGAATTTTTAGTAAAGTTAGTGTGTGACTGTGTGTAACGTAGATGTTTTAATTTTTTTTATAGTAAAATCGTTTGACCGTCACTATTGTTTTATTAAAATCTTCTAAAGTAATTTAATAGTAAAGTCAGTATACTCTAAGTAAATACGCTGTATTAAGTTTTTACCATCATTTATAGCAACTGGGCCAAAACTGATTCATCTGAAGAGGGACATATTTCTCTTCAATTACAACGTTCCCAAAGCAATTTTACATACCCTCCGGTTACTTTTTTTGTTGTCAGGTCTTCCGGTTTGCTGACACTTACAGAGGTGCATATAGCGATTACTTGGAGTCTGCTGTTTGCCCTTTTTACTGCGACAACAATGGCTATGAGGTATTTTTTATAGGAAACCTATAATCATTTTTTGTCCATCTATCATTTTCAAATGGTACTATAGTCCTTAAATTCATATATAGTATTTGACCTTTATACTGAGAAATTACCAGAATAGTTATATGGTTTTCCTTATTTAGATTATATTTTCATTTTGTAACATTTTGTTAATGAGTGATTTTATCAGGATGAATTGTTATGGGCAGCAGCTTGGTTACACAAGGCATCAGGAAGACGGCAATACAGGGAGTACATAGTACGAAATGAGGTCATCTTGAAGGCAGGGGACGCCTTTAATGAATTTGGATGGGATAACAAACATGCTGGCATCAATGTTCTTATTTCAAAGGTATGTTAAAACGTACCTTTTTTTATAAAATAATTGTCCATACAAATAAGACAATGTTATAACCCATATAAATTCATAAATTTTTCCTAAATTTTCTGTTTTGAAAATTAGTTTCATCTAAAAAGCAAATCACGAAAATACTATCTTTGTTGGTATATTAGGAAACTTTTTTTTACCCTGTTGGTTATGAAACACGTGAAATTATTTCATGTATGTATTTTAAACTCTTGCATGCCATGAAGGCGTTGCACACTTTTTGTTATTATTGTTTTATTTATATGTGATAGTATTTGTTATTTCACAATTTACTTTTCGTGCGTCTACTTTGTTATTATTTTTTTATTTATATGTGATTGATTTAATAAAATCATTTTTTGACATCGATACAAAAAAATATACCCTGTAAAATCTCACACAATAATAGATCCGAAAAGCTTTTTTGACATGGATATGATCATATAAATTATAATTTGATCTTTAAGCTAATATATCAATATTACCCTGGATTTGAAAACGTGTTAGACTTTACGTGCTTTCTAACTTGTGGTTGATCTTATCAAATTCTTGACTTATGGATATGTCTTGATATTCCTTTTCCAAGTGTCTATTCTAATATGTAACATGTTCCATACCCTAATACCTTGTGTCAGCAAGTCACATGGTTTCTTAGCTTCTGTGGTCTAAATCATGTTTATTTCTAAAGTGGAAGCCATGGTGGGTCCCTATTCCATGTGGGTCCTTGCCCACAAAATTCAGACTAGTTATAAAAATTAGATATCGTTGGGTGATTTTCTCACAAGCTTTCTTTTTTGGGTACCCAAAAGAAAATCTATGAGGTCTCGTGAACAAAAGGTGGGATGAGGGTTTAGATGATACACATGGCTCATTGACTATGGATGAGATTATAGCTTTACAATTAATCATGCTTTTATGGGAACAATTACAAAACATAGATATTTTCCATTAAACATATAGCAAAACTACACTCTACTTCTTAAATATCCAAATGCATTATTGTGTGTCTATTGGTCTAAGGTCTTTATACAATAAGACCATGTCATTGATTAAGAAACAGTGTCCTCTCAATGCAACTAATGCAGGGACTATATCTATTAGGTCTTTGATCTCAAATAGAATGGGCTCATGCAATAAGTTATGTACCTCCTTTATGTTTAGGTTTCTGTGGGTAATATGGTGGGACCCAACTATGGTTCAGTATTTATCTGCTAGCATGTGCATAAAGGCAATGAAGGGCAACGGCCAACAGGATTGTAGTGACACTTCACACTTCCTTCCTGTTCCCATGCTTTTATGGATAGATTCAATTAGTATACGTTCATAAGGTTTAGACTGATAGCGACCTTACTTAAATTGGATAAAAAATTTGGTTGTGACTTACCTTTAATGTATTAAACATTAAATTTTGATGTAGATGGTTTTCATTATTTTTTTTGATAGACATAGCTAAATGTTGTGAAAGGGCACCCAATATACTTGAAAAGATAACCTTTTAAGCATAGGTCTACTGGTAAGTGTTTGAGTCCTTTTAACATAGGGTCTCATGTGCGAGTATGGCTTTCACTTGTTTTCTACTTTTTACCTTATCAAAGACGGCCTAACCAACACAAGTTTCATTTTACCTTATCCCATTGGTTATTGGTGAGGTCTGTTTTTAAGTGATGGGTTCTTATGGTTATAAAAAATACATTAAAAGATAAGTTCAGTATGTCAGTAGGAAACCATTACCATATGCAATTCAATACGTGACAAGTTTGATACAAGGCATTCTTTTTATATGTGCATTTTGCATCGTGTTGCTATTAGTTTATAATTACGACGTGTAAATTTTTACAGAAAGTGTTGATGGGAAAATCGCCGGAACTGAAATCATTCCAGAACAACGCGGATGCATTCATCTGTTCGTTGTTGCCAGGAACTGCACATCTTCAAGTTCAATACTCACCAGGTTTTTTTCTTTTCTTTTCTTTTCAACACGAACTGTTTTGAGATCAACTTTTTTAAAATTTTGATATGGTGATAATAGGTGGGTTAATATTCAAAGCTGGAGGAAGTAATATGCAACATGTGACTTCACTATCTTTTCTGCTGTTGACTTATTCTAACTACTTAAGCCACGCCCATCGCGTTGTACCATGTGGCGATAAAATAGCCTCCCCCGCTCTTCTCAAAAGCTTGGCTAGACGTCAGGTTAATTCAATCTCTGATTTTACATTTTATAAGTTGGTAAAAGTTTGATTATGCTGTTCACAATACATAACCTTTGTGAACCACATAAACATTTTTATGTATTGGATCATAGATATGGAGGAAGAGGGGAAAACATAGTATATTTTTATTAACATAAATTTCAAAAAATGGTTTGAAAAACTGTAAAAAAATAAATGGAATTTCATGATGGAATTATTGATTGATTGAAGGGCGTCATTGGCTCTTTAATAGTACCTATTAGTATTGGGACCATGTTTCATGACATGTGTTATTGCCATATGGATAGCTGCAGTTAATTCCGGGTCCATATTCAAGTCCCGACAAAGAACACCGGTTATAATGTTTTCTAACCTTTTACACACAAACATTCCCTTGAGTCATGGGCCATGGGTCTTCTTGGACCTCTCATAATGTTACATTGTTACCGACAAATCAAACTCCAAACTGGTCGGGTTTGTTGGTTAAGCAGAGTTGTTTGTTTTACTGGTTTTGGCTACTTTTTGGTTTAAACCAGCTTTTTTTTTCAAAATCAATAGTTTTGTCTAAGTTTTAAAATGAAAAAAAATAATTTGTGATATACATAACTACATATTTCTGAAATAAAAAGATATGTATAAAGAGAATGCTCAATAACTTGATTGGTTTGTACAACCGGTTCTAAATTTCAAACCGGACCACACGGTTTTACCAAAAAGTGCAAAATTGAATTGACTGGGTTTAGACAGTTTGATTGGTTTCAAACGTTGTTAAACATACTTTGTACATGTAGCGTGAGAACTAATACCATCCGTTTTAATTCATCTTACATTCTTACTTGATGCACAGGTGAACTATATTCTTGGAGATAATCCGATGAGAATGTCATACATGGTCGGATACGGGGCCCGTTACCCACTAAGGATCCACCACCGGGGCAGCTCGTTACCCTCGGTTAGAGTCCATCCAGCCCCATAGGCTGCAAAGCTGGTTCTCGTTACTTCTTTAGCCCAGACCCAAACCCAAACGTACTAGTCGGAGCCGTTGTCGGTGGGCCCAACACCACCGACGCGTTCCCGACTCCAGACCCTTCTTCCAAGAGACCGAGCCAACGACGTATATAAACGCACCATTGGTGGGACTCTTAGGCTACTTTGCAGCCCATCCTTGATTTTTAAAAGTGGTTCATTGGGTAGTGGTGCGCAAAATGGTCACCCTACCTTAATGGCTTACCGTATAAACCGCCGTTATTAGTGTTGATTTCCAAATGGAAAAAGTTGCAATTGTGTCTAATTGTTATTGTTAAATCTATCATGTCCGACATGGTATGTTGTTTTCTTGTTTTATAAAGTGAAGTTCCTGTAATTAAGGGAAAACTGGGGTCAAACATTGAAAGATGTAACGCATGTCTATTTTGATGTTTAATGGAATTAATTTTGCTAAACATGATGGTTACGACCAAAAAGTTGTTTGGGATGATGGAAGAAGTAAAAAAAAGGTGAAATAATAGATAATTTTTGCTATTGATTATCGGTAACTTTTGCAATATGTGAAATAAAACATAAAAAAATTTAATTTTTTTGAAGTATATTAACTGTCCTTTGTTGATATATATGTAGTCATTTGTTTTATGATGTTTGCCGTTTTGTTTAGATTCTTTATATTGGAGTTTCACGCACGTTTCGGCTATACACTTATTTCCCATGCTAGTGTTCATACTTAGAAATGCATTTCTAAGTTTTTATTTTCAAGAGTAAATTATCATTTTCGTCCCTGTGATTTGGTGAAAATTACCACTTTAATCCAATATTTTGTTTTTCGCATCTGGGTCCCTGTGGTTTACAAATCTTGTCATATTCATCCAGTCCGTTAACTTCATCCAAAATTTCCGTTAAATGAGGGGCATATTGGTCATTTTACATATATGTTTTTATTTTTCTTTTTTTAAACCTGATTTAATATATACTCTTTAAATAAATTGCTATTTTAGTCCCTGTGGTTTAAGCGTATTTGCTAATTTAGTCCAAAAATAACCACCACACCACTACCCGTCACAAGAACCACCGAACCACCACCACCGCCCCATCACAAAGCCACCAACACCACACTAGAGCGCCAACCACCACCACGCACATTGGATCGTCACTACCATGTAAACCCTAAAAATCGACAATCAATATTGGACTTGTAACATACTACTTCGAAAATGCATATCAAACCCTACTAATACCTCTACAATACTCGTTTTCAAGGGTTCCATATACGTTTTCGAAGGGGTTTATTATAAGTTCGAGATTAACGGTTTGTTTCTAGGGTCTATATGGTGGTGGTGATCTAGTGTGTGATGGCGGAGATCTAATGTATGGTGGTGGAGATCTAATGTGTGGTGGTAGTGCCCGTCTGGTGTGGTGTTGGTGGTTTTATGATAGGGTGGTGGTGATGATTTGGTGGTTCTGATGAAGTGGTGGTGGTTTTGCGGCGTGGTGGTGGTGTGGTGTGTAAATACGAGGTCCAACTCTAGATGGTTCTGGTCTTGTTGAACTTCGATTTATCGATGCTCTCTGAAGCTTCACACCTACGCACAATGAAAACAACACCAGTTAAGGCGTTCCAAGGGGGAAATATCCCTGGAACGACCCTCCAGAGTGAGAGTAAATATTGGTTGAATGGAAATATGTGATAGGGATAATTAAGGGGGAGCTTTTGTGTGTATTCTTTTGTGAGAATCTCGATCCTCCTTACCTGGTATTTATAATGTTTGCCTGCTGCAATCGTGTGCTGATTTACAGGGATTAATCCCCGACAAATCCATTACCTTTTATATTCTCCGACCGTTACTGAATTATCGGTTATGATTGGGGTGATTCCGATGTAATTAAATGTGGGGCACATGTCCTGCTGGCTTACCCGTTTCGCCCACATGGGCCGGGCTTTCGGGTTCGGGTACCTGGTCTTGTGTGGGTTATTTGTACCCTACATCTACATGGTAGTTCCATCACGGGTGGCGGTGATATGGTGTTTTATGCCAAGGTGGTGGGATTTTTGAACTGAATTGGCAAACATGTCCAAACTACAGGGATTAAAATAACAATTTATTTAAAGATGATATATTAAATGGGGTTTAAAAAATAAAAAATAAAACATATATGTAAAATGACCAATATACCCTTCATTTAACGGAGAATGTTGGATGGAGTTAACGAACTGAATGAATATGACAAGATTTATAAACCACAGGAACCCAGATGCAAAAAAATAAACTATTGGATGAAAGTGACAATTTTACCAAACCACAGGGACGAAAATGACAATTTACTCTATTTTCAATAATAATCTACTTTACATATCTTGCACTTGATAATCCATCTTTATCTTCTTACTAGTTTCAGTAAACCCGTGTATTACACGGGTTGAATAAATAAAATATTAATATAATAAAATTTAATTATAAAATGATATTTTAAAATATGATATAACTGGAATTATGTATGAGAAATGACTATAACTAATAAAATATTGATATCAATCCTAAACCCGTGTAAACAAACTGTATAAAACCTGTTTATTTATAAATAATATTAATAAATAGATCTCTTTTTTAATTTATTAAATGTAAAAGAATGTTAAATATTTATTAGTAATTAAGGTAATTATTTAAGATGAGAGAGAGGCGGGAAAATTTAATGAGGATAATTGTGGTGCTGCCACATGGCACTTCAAGTTACTTATTAATGTTATTTCACGGGTTCTATTAATAATTTTAATATATATTTAAGTAAATTAAAATATTAAATAATATTATTAGTAAATAATATTATTAGTAATTAAGGTAATTATAATTACATTAATAAGTAGATTAATAAGTAGATCTCTTTTTTAATTTATTAATAAATTTTAAAAATGATATTTTTATACGGTTTGTTTTAAAACAAACTGTTTTTTTATTTTTTTTTTGAAAAAAATTTAAAACTAAATTTTAAAAAGTTGATATCACTGTTTTATTAGTAATAGTCATTTCTCATATGTAATTTCAGTCATATCATATCTTAAAATATCATTTTATAATTTATAAATTTTATTATTTTAATATTTTATTTATTTAACCCGTGTAATATACGGGTTTATTATATATACTTCTTATAGTGATAAGGAGGTTCGTGTGATTGAAGTCATAACCTTAATTAATCAATTTGAAACATGTAATTATACACTTTTACCAGTTAAAAATCACATATTTTATATTGAATTTATTTTGACTTAACAATTAGAAAACATGTAATTGTACTTTTTACCAGTTAAAAATCACGTATTTTATATTGAATTTAGTTTCTTTTTAAAACTAAATTAATCTCACATTTTCGTCTTTACAATATGCCTATGTCTAAAACTCAAGCTCAACTGTTTAATCATTTTATAAGCTTGAAAGCTTGACTTGTTCAGTAAATTTTATTATTTAACGAGCATTTTGTATATATGACTATTTTTCCGTATGTAGAATTGTAATATGTATTATTAGTTTTTTCTAAAATAAAATTAAATGTTAAACACTTTTATGTGATTATACAACCTAAACGAGATCGGTGTATAAGTCTCGAGGTTAAACTATTTTGTTAAATAAGTTTTAGCTTAGCTTAAGCATGACCTGATTCATGTTTATAACTAAACAATCTTAAAAAACCGGTTAACGACTTAAAGTGTTACAGTAAAATCTCTATAAATTAATAATGTCGGGACCAAAATATTAATTTAGCGAGATGTTATTATATCGATAAATTATGAATTATTAATATAAATAGTTGTCTTATATTCTTGAGCAACTTTCAAATTAATGCATCGACATTTAAAATTTTTATTTCCATTCACTTTTAATTACTATGTACATTTATACATTATAAAACTTGTCAAGTTTAATGTACATAGATCTAGATTGATTACTATAACATGTCTAATGATAAATTTAAAATCACATCAAGAATGGTTTCTAAACTAAAAGTTGTTAAAAAATCAACAATGACCAATCAACAACAAGAATGTTGAATCTGGATGCCAAGATCAAGACGAAAACTAGAACAATACGTGAAGAACTTTTTATTACTGAAAGTTTCGAGTGAATAAATACAAGAGAATGAAAGACAATGATTTATATACATGAACATTCTCAACTACCTAACAAACTATTTAACAACCAAGAAAGTCAAAATTTGACTTTTATAACCAACTAACTTTGGAATTATGCCAACATACTCCCCCTAATTCCAAACACATTCACTTAATTCCTCCACTCCGATCAATACCCGCATTTTAACAATTTCAGCCTTGGAAGCGCCTTTGGTCAGTATATCAGCCTTTTGGAGATTACTACTCACAAACTTTCCAAGCCTCAACCCCGGATCCATTGGAATCTTCACTTCATTGCACTCACCCATGCCAGCTAGCTGAACCACCTTTAAAGCATAGGCTGCTTGTTAATCAAGATGTCTCCTTTCTTTTGAGCTACTTCTATACCGAGATAGTAACATAGTAAACCCAAATCAGTCATCTCGAATCGCAACTTCATTTCTTGTTTAAACTCCTCCACCTCCTTCTCATGACTTCCTGTAACAATCAGGTCGTCTACATACACCCCTACTATAACTGAAACGGTGTTCTTGTTCCTCACATAGACTGCTGCTTCTCTTTGGCACCTTACAAAGCCTATATCCTTCAGTACTTCATCTAGCCTCTTATTCCAAGCACGAGGAGCTTGTCTAAGTCCATACAGGCCTTGAGCAGCTTATACACTTTATGCTCAGCCCCTTTCACCTCATAACCCAACGGTTGCTTTACAAAGACATCCTCCTTCAAGTTCCCATGCAAAAATGCCGCCTTTACATCCAAATGGTATACTTTCCAACCTCTACTTGCAGACAAGGCAAGTATCAACCTCACTGTCTCCATCCTTGCTACTGGAGCAAATGCCTCTTCATAATCAATGCCTGGTTGTTGCACATACCCTTTGGCAACAAGTCATGCCTTGTGTTTAGTTATCTTTCCCGTAGCATCCTTCTTTAACTTGTAAATCCATTTCAGTCTAATTGCCTTTGCATGAGGTGGTAAATCCGCCAATACCCACGTATTGTTCCTTTCAATTGCTTTTACCTCCTCATCCATAGCAATTCTCCACACTTTCTCATCCACGGCTTCATGATAGGAGGTTGGTACACCCTCTTGCGCTAGCATCAACTGTACACAATCAGTATCATCAGGTTCAGTTTCTACTATCCCTTGCAGGATGTAATCATTCAGCCTTGCTGGTAACACTGAAACCCTCAATGATCTCCTTACTTGAGGTTGTTCACTTGCACCTGTTCCCACCTGTTCGACCGTATCCTGATCTATGGGTTTTCTGCAGCCGTATTATCATTCACATTGGCTGGATCAGCCCATGGTTGAGAGTCTTCCCCATGCAATTCAGAGTAGCCTTCTCCATAGTCTTCTCCATGCACTCCATGCACCCCATATACAGAGAAGTTTTGCTCAGCTTGCGGACTAGTGTGACCATATTGTTGATCAATCCAGTCCCACATCCGATCCTCTTCGAAATGAACATCTCGACTAACCACAATTCTTGCCTTGGACACATCATACATACGGTACCCTTTTGTGTCTTCTTCTACTCCAAGATATACCATAGGTTACTCCTATCTTCGAGTTTTTGCAAGTGGGGTTTAACTACCTTTACATGTCACACACCCGAATACCTTTAGGTGGTGAAAGCTTGGTTTGCGCCCTTTCAACACTTCATATGGCGTTTTAGACTGTACTGCTTTAGTAGGGATCCTATTAAGGATATATACGGAATGTCTTACCCCTTCTGCCCCAAAACATTGAGGCATGTTCATTGTCTTTAGATAACTTCTGGTCATGTTGAGCACGGTTCGATTCTTCCTCTCCACTGTCCCATTGTGTTGAGGTGTGTATGGAGTTGTCAACTGTCTTGTGATCCCCTCACTATCACAATATTTACTGAACTCATGTGATGTGAACTCCCCTCCGCTGTCTGATCTTAAGGTCTTTATCGACATTCCAAGTTCCTTTTCAACTTTTACCTTGAAGCTCCGAAAATGATCATATGTTTGGTCCTTTGTATTGAGTGCATACATCCACATATACCGGCTATATCGTCCACAATCAACATGAAGTACCTATTACCAGATGGAGTTTCTGGTGTTATAGGTCCACATATGTCAATGTAGACCAATTCCAGTGGCTGTAATGACCTGAACTTGGACTTTGAGGGGAAGGGTAATCTTGTTTGCTTGGCTGCCAGGCATACTTCACATAGTTGCTTGGGCCGTGACAGGACTGGGACCCCTTTGGCTGCTTCTTTTGTGGCCATTTCCTTCATGGGTCGAAGTTAACATGGCCTAGCCTGTTATGCCAGAGCCATGCATCACTTTTGTCATTAGAACTTGCGAGCAAACTGTGGGGAACACCTATTTTTAGACTGATTTTATACAGTCTATTAGGGGATCTTTGTACCTTCATGAGGAGTCTCCCATCCTGCTCATACAACCAGAGATATTCATTCTTCAGCTTAATCTCACAGCCGGACTCGGTTGCTTGACCAAGGCTCATGATGTTGTTCTTCAAATGTGGAATAAAGTACACCTCATTCAAAACTCTTTGTTGGATCATGATAAGGCTGGTGCAACCAAATTCACTTCATAGTCATCTTTTGGTACTACATTCAAAGGCTTCCGAAGCTGAGCAAGAAATCTTCCGAGAGTCTAAGGAACAACAGCTGAAGACATCTTCCGAAGACAAGTCTGAAAGAGCTTCCGAAGACAAAGTCTGATGAAAGAGCTTCCGAAGACAAAGTCTGAAAGAGCTTCCGAAGACAAAGTCTGATGAAAGAGCTTCCGAAGACAAAGTCTGAAAGAGCTTCCGAAGACAAAGTCTGATGAAAGAGCTTCCGAAGACAAAGTCTGCTTCCGAAGACAAAGAAGACTCCAAGCCTCGGAAGAAGCAGTCTTCCGAAGTATAAGTGCCTTCGGAAGAAGTTATTCTTCCGAAGCACTTTATCCTTCGGAAGACATTGCTATGTCCAGCAGATAAAGTATGGTCCCTGACAGTCCGCTGCAGACCTCTGATACAGCATGGCATCTTCCTAAAGAGCCATGTTGTTGACCATACTTTTATTTACTGTTCACCTTTTTATGTAGTACATGTTACCAACTTTAGTTGGTGACAAAAGGTAAGTCAGGGACATGTCCTGACTACCAACTTTCAGACAAAATGTCTGAAAGACCTCACCTAGAGTCTTGTAGTATAGATGTAAGGTTAGAGGTGTCCAGCTGGTATCAAAGTATATCCGGCTGTAGGTAGTATTATATATATCTTCTCCCTGTAACTCTTTAGGTAAGTGATTTGAGTCCAAGTGTCTTGTAATCCTTTGAGTTGAGAAGCAATATATAAAAGTACCTTGAAAATTTATCTGCTGTTAAGTTTTCTTACTGCTTGTTACTTGTTATATTGTGATCAACTCTTCATAGACTGCTTGCCGAGTGTTGATTCAAAGTGAGTTGAGAGAAAGATCACCCGAAATCCGATCCTGCAATGGTATCAGAGCTCCAGGCTCTTGATTGTGAGATCTTACCATCCTAATCAACCTGTTTTTCACCCACCACAATCCACTCACTCAAATGGCTGCTCTATCCAAGGCTGATAGGAAACTGGTACCTTGACCAAGTCCCCTATGATCACCCCTGAAGACTTTGACACATGGTGTATCAGGATGGAAGGCTTCATCAAGTGTCAAGACTCAAGGATGTGGGACTCCATTGTCAATGGTCCTTTCATACCAAGCACTACATCTGCCACTGGTAATCGCATCATTCCAAAGATGTTGATGATTAATCAGAGGAAGATAGGAAGAGAATAGAGCTAGATCAAAGGGCTATGACTTGTCTCCAAACTGCTCTCCCTAACTCCGTCTACAGACGCTTCAAGAAGTGCAAGACAGCTAAAGATTTATGGGAAGCTTTGAAGCTGATGTATGAGGGATCCAAGGAAACTCAAGAGAACAAGAAAGATCTCTTGAAGCAGCAGTTTGAGAACTTTACTTTCAAGGCTGGTGAGACCTTGACTCAACAATACTTCAGGTATGTTGAGCTAGTAGATACTCTGGCAGATATTGGAGTAGCTCTTGAGAACAGAGACATAGTTAGGAAGTTCATGTCTTCTCTTCCTAAGCTATGGACTCACTACTGTGTTGTCATCAAGAGAACTTCGGACCTTAAGACTCTTTCTCTCACAGAGTTGTATGGTATCCTAAGTGCATTTCAGATGGAGATGAACATGCAGAACTCCTCTGACCACTCCAATAACCAACAGAGTTCAGCCCTTCATGTGGTTGAAAGGGAAAGCATGGAACCACAACATCAGTTTCTATGCTACCCTGACAACTCACATACTGGACCCTTCATCACTCTACCTGAGACTCCAAAGTCTCAAAAGGTTCAACACAACTCCTTTCAGGATAGTTGTGCCTTTGTCTCTGGAAGTGGACACTCTGGTGATTTTCAATACTGCTTTGATGATCTTGAGTGCTTCAATCAGATGATGTGGAGTACATGGACATTGTCCAGCAGATGGCTCTTTTAACTTACAGAGCGAAGAAGTTCTTCAAGAGAACTGGAAGGCAATTCCCTCAAAACCCAGTCAACAGCAAGTTTGGGTTTGATAAGAGCAAAGCAAGGTGCTACAACTGCAACCAACTTGGTCACTTTGCTAGGGAATGCAAGGCTCCCAAGAACAAACCGGGAACCCCACAGGCCTCCACACATCCCACTGCTCCCAAGCATGAAGAAAAGTCAACTGAAACAGCTGCTGTTGCTCAAGAAGTTGACTGGAGCTTCATGGTACAGGATGTGACTCCCGCTCAAGCACTCATGGCCGGAACAGATGATGATCAGGTATATGAACATCTTTTACTGCTGCCTGTATTGCTAAAGTTAAATGTATAAGGATTACATTTCGGAAATCAGATCTGAGGTTGAGTCTTTAAATGTGCTAAAATCTGACTTTAAAAGAGCTGAATCTGACTATCAAAAGAAAATTGATGAGTAGAGAAAACTGTGTCTCTTTTAAAACATGAAAAGACTAACTACAAGACTCAAATCAAAGATCTGATTTCCAAACTTTCTGAAGTTCAAGCCCAGTTAGTCACAGCTGAGGCTCAGGCCAGGAAGCAAGCTATTGCTGAGCAAAGCTTCCAAACTATTCTTGCATCAACCTCTCATTCCAAAATGTTTATCAAAACAAAGAAGGGTTGGGAACCAGTGAAATAGCTCCACCACACTCTTATGAGTCTATAAGACTACCTAGATGTGGTACGAAGAGCAAGAGGTTCCACCTGCTGACCCTTCTCCATGGAACTAGAGGATGAAGCAAAAATAGTGGCCTCCACAGGGGAGAAACAGGAGGATACACCCATCTCCACCTGTGATGACCAAATCCTGACCACCAAGGCAAGAAGAAGCAGAGCTAAAGCTGCTAGAAGGACTGCTAAGAAGGTTGCAAGTCCAAGCTTAAGTTTGACCCCTAAGCAAAAGGGTGTTCTTCATTTCTGCCGGATTTCAAGTGGTAGGTACTCCTGATTCAGGAAAGGAGTGTAGTACCAGCACTCCTGTCCTACTGAAGGATCAGAAGTTGAAAGGGAAAGTTGCTGATGAAGAAAGAAAACCAAGAAACAGCAACCTGCAAGTTCCCAGAAGACTAACATTGCATGCATAATGTGTGGACTGCACAACCACATGGCTAAAGATTGTTACTACAATCCAGCAAGCACACATTATGCAATAATGTTAGAAAAGAAGTAGTCAGAGAAGGTTTCTCAGTTGGACCACTTCAAAAGGCCCAAATGAATGAAAAGGGAAAGTTGGTCTCGAAGCCAAGTTGCTTTCGGAAGAAACTGCTTCTTCCGAAGGGAAAGTGGCTTCGGAAGCACACCTTCTAAGGTTCGGAAGAACAAGAAGGCTCCCTTGAAACCATCTCAGAAGAAGACTACTTCGAAGAAAAGGTGGTGAAGCTTTTTCCGAAAAGAGAGAAGCTTCGGAGAAGACCATGCTGCAAAAGCTTCAACAAGCTCATCCTCAAAGATCAACCAAGGATGGATTGGAAGATCAAGGAAGATGCTGCAGCCCAGACCTCTTCTTCAACAATGACCTCTATTGAACCCCATTGCATATCTTTCGGTTCAATTATGTCACTATCTTTGAAGAGCCCGAGACCTGTAAGGCTTGGGCTTCCAAACAAAACTAACAAACAAAACTAACCACTCATCTTATGTGCAGGGACATCCATTTGACAAGAACAACAACATCTGATTGTGATAGTGGATGCGCCAGGCACATGACAGAAAGATCTCTCCTTCACAATTCCAGAACTTGATGGAGGGCCTGTCCAATTTGGAGGTGAGGCCGGAGGATATATGTCTGGCAGAGGAAGTATATCCATGCAGAATAAACATTGACAAAGTTCACTTTGTCAAACAGCTTGACACAATCTGTTAAGTTGTTTCTCAATTCTGTGATCAGAAGCATCAATGCTTTTCACAGAACATGAGTGCATTATCCTCAACAGGGATGACAATTCCTCCGGAATTGGTGCTTCTCAGATCTCCTAGGAAGGGATATGTACAAGCTGGATATGAACAATGCTCTCCTATGGGTGAAGTATCATGCTTTCTTTCCAAAGCTGATAGTGATGAGTCAACACTATGGCATAAACGCATGTGTCCATGTAATTTTAAAACAATGAATAAATTGTCTAAAATAACTTGGTACATGGTTTGCCTAAAAGGAATTTTTCTGCAAAGATAACTGTGTTGCATGCCTGAAAGGGAACAACACCAGATCATCTCAAAATCCAATGTGTTAACTCTATCACTACTCATTACACTTATTGCACATGGATCTTTTTTCCCACAAGTATAATGACATTGGAAGGAAATCATACTGCCTTGTGATCGTTGATGATTTTACAAGATTACATGGGTATTCTTTTTAAGAAGTAAAGATGAACTGCGAAACTTTAAAATTTATTCTTAAAATAGAAAATCAAATTGATCACAGGTTAATTATTAGAGTGATCAAGGGACTGAGCTTAAGAACTTTGTTCTTGACTCATTCTATGACTCAAAGGGATTGCCAGACAATATAGTGCTCCCAGAACTCCTCAACAAATGGGTGTTGCTGAGAGGAGGAACAGGACACTTATTGAGGCTGCTCGGACCATGTTAGCTGATTCAAAGCTGCCTCTAACATTCTGGGCAGAGGCAGTCAGCACTGCATGCTATGTGCAGAACAGGGTTCTTGTAGTTAAGCCCCATGGAAAAACCCCTTATGATTATGGAACAAGGCCACCATTCATTGGCTTTCTAAGGTCCTTTGGCTGCAGGTGTACATACTTAACACAAAGGACAACTTGGCAAGTTTTGTGCTGAGGTCGGATGATGCTATCTTTTGATACTCTTCTAGCTCTAAAGCCTATAGAGTTACAATATTAAGACTCAACAATTTGAGGATCATCCACATAATTGTTAATGAGCACACTCCTTGTGTTAGGGGAATGGACCCTAGTATATTTTTGATTTAGAATTGTTTCCAACTATTCTAAACCATCTTGTGAGAATGTTTCAGCTGAACAGGTGCTCAAATGATGCTGATGCTGATGCAGGTCAACTATATGAGCTTCCAGACCTATTCCAAATTCTCCAAGAGCTGAAGGGCAACAAGCTTCAACTATTCACGATCTGACAGTGTAACTATCTCCAGAAATAGTGAAGCTTCAACAAGTGAATCACTTGATCAACCTCAAAGTTCCTCAGGTGATCCACTACAACACCAGGTTGAGGGAAGTGGTATTCTGAAGGAACAGGCAACTGTTAATACTACTTCACAACCAACCATTGATGATGTTTCTCAATCATTCAATCAGTCCTCATTGAATGACTCTGAAACAGCAGTTGGACAGAGTGATCCATTCCGATCAGAATATGTCTAACCTAGACTTATCTCTGCAATTGGAAGTGATTCCTCGTCTTAGGATTCACAACACTCATCCAACTGAGAACATCATAGGAAATGTCTCTGAGGGTGTGAGAACAAGAGGACAAACTCATCATGGGAATGTCGCTTGTACTCATGCTTCCTGTCTCAGATGGAACCAAAGAAGGTAGAAGATGCCTTAAAGGATAGTAGTTGGGTTGAATCGATGCAGGAGGAGCTGCTTCAATTCAAAAGACAAAAGTCTGGAATCTATGCCCACTACCATCTGGTCAAGTACCCATAGGCACTAAATGGGTATTCAGGAACAAGAAAGATATAGGGCTTGATTATCAAGAACAAGGCAAGACTAGTAGTTCAAGGACACCCAGGAGGAAGGAATTGATTATACTGATGTCTTTGCACCTGTTGCAAGACTTGAGGCAGTTAGGATCTTCCTTGCTTATGCTGCATCCAAGAACTTCACAGTCTACCAACTTGATGTCAAGTGTGCTTTTCTATATGGGATTAGATAGGGAAATCTATGTTGTCAACCTCCAGGATTTGAAGACCCACAGCACCCCAACTATGTGTGCAAGCTGGATAAAGCTCTATATGGGCTGCACCAAGCACCTAGGCTGTGGTATGAGACCTTGTCTCAGTTTCTCCTGAAGAATGGATACACTAGAGGTACCATTGACAAGACTCTTTTCATCAGAAAGAGTGGAGAAGACATTTTGCTTGTACAAGTCTATGTTGATGACATCATATTTGTTCTTCAAACGACCAAATGTGCAAAGACTTTGAAAGCATTATGAAGCAGAAGTTTAGATGAGTTCCATGGGAAAAATGGACTTTTCCTAGGAATCCAGGTGAAACAGATGAAGGAAGGGTTCTTCATAAGTCAATCTAAGTATGTCTCAGACATCTTAGAAAGATTTGAAATGAAGGATGTAAACCAGCCAAGACACCCATACCCAGAAACCATAATCTTTGCCCTGACCTTGAGGGGAGGATACTGATCAACATCAGTATAGAGCAATTATTGGTTCTCTGATGTATCTCACTGCAAGTAGACCAGATATCATGTTTCCACATGCATTGTGCAAGATATCAGGCTGCTCCAAAGTGTCTCACCTATTGCTGCAAAGAGAATCCTTAGATACCCAAAGGAGCACCTAAACTAGTCTCTGGTATCCAAGAAATAGTGATTTCAATCTCTATGGATACTCTGACAGTGACTATGGTGGCTGCAACATTGACAAGAAATCAACATCAGGAGGATGTCAATTTCTTGGTGGAAGGATTATCTCATGGCAATGCAAGAACAATCCTGTGTCTCTACATCAACTGCTGAAGCTGAATACATTGCTGCTGCTAGCTACTGCTGTGCTCAACTGCTATGGATTCAAAATCAGATGTTAGACTATGGGTTCAACTTCATGACTACTCCTATCCATATTGACAACAACAGTGCTATCTCCATTACTGAGAATCCGGTGAAGCACTCCAAGAAAAACACATTGATATCAGGTATCATTCATTAGAGATATTCATGAGAAACAACTGATAAAGTTAATCAAAGTTGACTCAAATGAACAATATGCTGATTTGTCACAAAGGCATTTGATGAACAAAGATTTAGTATCTCATATCAGCAATTGGGATGATAAAGATTAAACTCATTGAATAAACCTTTTTGAAGCCTTTTAAAGTGTAATGTTTGTGTCAATACAATTTAAGTTACAAAAGATCTTTAAACTATTCCAAGTGTAAATTCCTTCCGAAGAGGAACTAACTCTCGGAAGATATTCTTGAATATCTTCCGAAGCTAAATTCCTCAATGGAAATTTTCTTCTCGGAAGAGTTTTTGGTCTCGGAAGAAGCGATTGATTCTATATCAGATCTACTTTCGAAACTTATAAAACTCTCCATTCGGAAAGACAGCTTTACCTTCGGAAGCAATGCCTTGCTTCGGAAGATAAAGTGCCTTCAAAGGACAATTTTACCTTCGGAAGCACTATCATGCTTCGGAAGAGAAATTGCCCTCGGAAGAAAGTTACCTTCGGAAATGTTTTACCCTCGGAAGTAAAGGTTTTCATATGTAACGGATATCTTTTGGGCCCCACTCTGTAAAAAGTAAAGATTTTGTTGATAGTGTCAGATTATTTAAAATTATCCTTGCCGCCATCATCATTTCTCTGCCGTAAACCACCATACCATCCACAGTAACCCCAAAACAGTAACCCTATTACCACCATTCACCCTTTTAAATAATCTTGACTTATCAATTTCATCTTCTTTTACCACTTTACAGCCCTAACTGTTCCCTTCACTGTAAAACCCTCAATCTCACTCAAAATTTCAAGCTTACCTTTTCTCCAATGGCGCTAAACCCTCAGCACAATCAAGTCGCATTACTTGACTCGTCAAGGGATGCCGACTTCACCCAAATCATCACCTTTCTCACCGAATCCACCTACCTCACTGCACTCACAGTTAACCCAACCGTATACTCCAACCATATGTCAGAATTTTGGAGCAACGGAGAAACTACAGTGCTGAACGGGGTTCGAGTCCTGAGAACCAGAGTTTGTGGCCAAGAGTTGGTCATCAATGAACGATCATCAGGGAGCATCTCGAGCTTCACGATGATGGGGCTCCTACTGAGTTCCCCAAGGAAGACTTGGAAGGCACCTATATCCTCATGGGATATGGAGGCGATGTCAGCAGGTCTACAGTATACAAGTTCAACTTCTCTTACCATTGGAAGTTCCTGCTGCACATTGTTTTGCACTGCCTCTCCAACAAATCAGGGGGTTGGGATCAAATCCCATATGAACTAGGATGCCTAGTTCATGGGTTGGTGAGAGGCCTCAGATTCAACTACTCACGATTCGTGTTGAACAACCTAATCGCCAATCTCAGCAGGGATACATTCTTCATGTATCCCCGATTCTTCAACACATAATCAACTGTGAGATGGAACCAAGCAAGCTTGTCTGTGCAGCTGCTCTTCCTGTTCCACACATGAGGCCTACCATTCAAACACTGAAGAAGATGTCCACCAACTTCACTGGACGGTACACTCCATTACCTCCAGAGATGACTGAGCGCATAGCTCCTGGTGACATCCCTGTTCTCCCCACAGGTGATGAACCCACACCAGCAACATCCACCACAATACCAAAACCTTCTTTACCCATCAAAGCCACATATCAGAGACGCCCCAAACGAACCCTTGTTCAATCTACTCTGATTGAACAAGCTCCTCCTGTTCACACCGAAAGGACTAGAGTGGAATCATGGGCTCCCACTCAGTCCGAGGTCACACCATCCTTCACATTTGACCTCAATGTGGGTTTTGAGCCTCCTCAGTCTCAAACCCCTGAGCCCGAACCCCAAGCCTTAAGCCCACAGGGTGAGTCTTCACACTCCCCTGTGAAGCCTTCTAGGGACAGCCCCACCATAGGCTCAATGCCTGTAGACATTGATCAAGGTCCCGGGTCAGTAGGATTAACCACCCTCTCTTTCACTGACCTTTTACTCCGAACTGATGAAGAGATTACATCTCTCCATGGCCATGAAGTTGATCTACAACACCCACTAAGAGATCAACAGAGCCAAGAGGGATCCCTTGTCTCTAGTCCCCATCAGAAGCCTGCTACTGAGGTGAGTCCCACTGATGTGGAGGGGACTCATGTAGACTCAGCTGCCACTACTCAGAGTCTCTCATTGAGCTCTCAGGACAGTGGTAACATCATTAGGACTGAGTCTACGGCAACTTTGCCCATTGACATCTCTGAAAGAGATGACTCTGAGCAAAGGAAACCAGGGTGCCAAGAAACCACATCTGGTGGTGAGAGTGAGCATACTAGGTATGTTATCTCATCTCCCCTGATTCTTCCTATGAAGATGAGGGAAGTATGCAACTAACACTTCAGTACTTGCTTTCTAAGGTCTCCAACCTGGAATCACAGGTGAAGATCTTAGAATCAAGGACTGCCACTCAGCAACTTGAGATTAACTCTCTCAAGGCTAAACTAGCTGAGAAACAGACGGAGAGGTCTGTTAGGCATGTACCAATCCAGGTCTCAATGACTTCTTCCTCTAGCTCATCTAGCTCTCAAGATGATGCTACCAAAAAGGGGGAGAAAGTTCAGAGACAAACACCTATGGAACCACAGACCCAACTCATTTCCACCCAACAAATCATTACACTACCTGAGTCATCTCAATCCTTTCTGGAGATTGACTCAAGGATGCTTCAAGATCTCTACAGACTGTTCACACAGTTTGTATTGAGATCATCCCTAGAACAGCCCAGCCCCGACACCACACTTGCATACTTTGGGGCTGAGGAGCTTCAAAGACTGACTGCACCTTCTACCACTGTGAAGGAAGTTGGTCAACCTAAGGTCTTCATGGAACCTGAGATTAGCTTCGAAGGGGAAATGGGGACTGATGGCCCAGCAACTGAAACAGTTTGGGACAGAATCTGTAGTAGTCTCATCTTCCGAAGCTCTAGCTGAGGCTTCCGAAGCTTACATGGAAGCCTCGGAAGAACAAGACAAGTCTTCCGAGGCCGAAATAGAAGCTGCGGAAGGCCTATTTCAGATGTCCGAGGAACTGACCATCACAGATGTCATTGCTGAAATTGCATCTGAGGTGAGCAGGGAGGACATTTCTGATATACCTCCAACCCAAGCACCAGCTGAACTTCTCTCTCAATCACAACCCTCCATCCAAGAACCACCGCAGTCAAGCACAATCAAAGACAAAGGCAAAAGAAAGTTGACTGCGGAAGAGCTTCAGGAGGAGGAGAAAATTGAGAAGGCCAAAAAGAAAGGTCGGTTTCCTACTGAGAAGCTGTTAGCTGCTAGTTCTAAAGCAGCTGCAGCCAATCAGGAAGAAATCAACCAGAGGAGAAGAACAGCACTCATTGACCAGCTCATCAATCTAGGAGCTGCCAATGAGGAAATACTCCTGCTACCATTAGAGGAGTTGGTGACTTTGGAGAGGTCAACCAGGCTACAACAAGAAAGGGAAGCCAGGCTGGCCTTGGAGAGGAAGAACAAGAGCAAGGGAGGCACCCTGAGCTGAGAGAGGCTAGGATCAAGTTCCTCCTCTCAAGAGGCTTCAGTCTTCCTGAACTGTCTCCACATGATGATGAATGATCCTGCTGCTCCACAACAAAGAGCAGGATCAAATGGAGAAGGAAAGGAAGAAGACTGCTAGGGAGAAGTTGAAGGAAAGAGGAAGAGGGAGGAAGAGAAGGAGGTCACTGCTGCCAAGAAGTCAACTGACAAAGCCTGGATGAAGGACTACCTCCGGGCTCATGGCTTCTCTGGTAGGCAGGTGGGACCTATGTCCGAAAGGACACTCCAGCGGATAGTCAGTGAAATAAAGGCTGACATCCGTTTGGGGAAAAGGAAGGAGATGTACAGGAGGATGAAGGGAATGGTTTTCACCCCAGCCACTCAACCACAGCCACAACCCACACCAGAACCAACCCCTTTTCCCATCAAACCTGAACCCACTGATGAAACCTTCACCCCTCAACCCACAACTCTACCCAAACCTACCACATCACCTCAACCACCCAAACTACCCATCCTAAAACCCAAGACTCAACCCAAAACCACTAAACCTAAGCCTACCCAACAACAACCAAGATCATCCCCTCAGCCTCCTAAACATCTCTCCTTTGAAGAGATTAAGGAGTTCAAGACAAGGCTCATCAATTGCACTACCTTGAGCAGTATCTCCTGTGAGGGAGAGCTTATCAACATCACCTATGTTGATAATTCTTCAAGCTCCCTCACCCTAGGCCAATTTCTTGAATTGCCTAGAGAAACCTTGGGCCAGGCTGCAAGACTTCTTGGTCTCAACTCCGATACCCTCAATGCTGAGGAGAAGAGACTAAGAAGAAGACTGGTGACTCTGCTGGATACCAGGAAAGAGGACAGGATTTCTGGTCAATCTCCTGGACCTAGAAATGCAATAATCCAGTGGAGGTTCGATGAACCTTCTCACAACTTTGTTGTGGAAAGGGAGAATGGTGAAACCAACAGGCTCAATGCCACTTCTCTACTGCATCTCAGCAGATTTGATCTTGCTGAGCTTGCAGAGAAGCCATTCTCCAATCCCTCCAACTCTGAGACTGCTGCACACATCAGAAATCACATCAGCGGTCTCCACTTGGCTGAGCGAAGTAGAAGAGCCAAGATTGAAGAAGAGTTGAAGCTGAAAAGAGTGGAAGACAAGGAAAGATCAACCACCAAAGGCACATCCTTTCTACAGATGGTGGAAGGTCCTGAATTGGAACCAATAGTTCGATGGGAATATGACTATACTTCCCATCAACTAACTCTTTTCAGAGGGCCACAACAAAGGGTACACATAATCCAAGGTGACAGAGTAGAGGTTCTGTCCACCAAAGATTTGTACAAGATTCTCAGCATCACAGCAGGAAAGAATGAAGACACTGATAAACACCTGCTTTCCTTGGTGCTGAGAGCTTTGAGAAGAAGAGGGAAGTGAAGTTTTGGTAGCATCAGCCTAGGGGGAGTTTGTTGGATCATGATAAGGCTGGTGCAACCAAATTCACTTCATAGTCATCTTTTGGTACTACATTCAAAGGCTTCCGAAGCTGAGCAAGAAATCTTCCGAGAGTCTAAGGAACAACAGCTGAAGACATCTTCCGAAGACAAGTCTGAAAGAGCTTCCGAAGACAAAGTCTGATGAAAGAGCTTCCGAAGACAAAGTCTGAAA
Source organism: Flaveria linearis (assembly GCA_024085815.1). Taxonomy (NCBI): domain Eukaryota; kingdom Viridiplantae; phylum Streptophyta; class Magnoliopsida; order Asterales; family Asteraceae; genus Flaveria; species Flaveria linearis. Next base: position 3,619,111 of record CM044009.1, on the reverse strand, counting down.
GAGCTTCCGAAGACAAAGTCTGATGAAAGAGCTTCCGAAGACAAAGTCTGAAAGAGCTTCCGAAGACAAAGTCTGATGAAAGAGCTTCCGAAGACAAAGTCTGCTTCCGAAGACAAAGAAGACTCCAAGCCTCGGAAGAAGCAGTCTTCCGAAGTATAAGTGCCTTCGGAAGAAGTTATTCTTCCGAAGCACTTTATCCTTCGAAGACATTGCTATGTCCAGCAGATAAAAGTATGGTCCCTGACAGTCCGCTGCAGACCTCTGATACAGCATGGCATCTTCCTAAAGAGCCATGTTGTTGACCATACTTTATTTTACTGTTCACCTTTTTATGTTAGTACATGTTACCAACTTTAGTTGGTGACAAAAGGTAAGTCAGGGACATGTCCTGACTACCAACTTTCAGACAAAATGTCTGAAAGACCTCACCTAGAGTCTTGTAGTATAGATGTAAGATTAGAGGTGTCCAGCTGGTATCAAAGTATATCCGGCTGTAGGTAGTATTATATATCTTCTCCCTGTAACTCTTTAGGTAAGTGATTTGAGTCCAAGTGTCTTGTAATCCTTTGAGTTGAGAAGCAATATATAAAAGTACCTTGAAAATTTATCTGCTGTTAAGTTTTCTTACTGCTTGTTACTTGTTATATTGTGATCAACTCTTCATAGACTGCTTGCCGAGTGTTGATTCAAAGTGAGTTGAGAGAAAGATCACCCGAAATCCGATCCTGCACTCTTTGTTCCCCATTTTTACATTGAAGAACCACTGAGCCTCGGCCTTCAATTTCCACCATTGACCCATCTCCAAATCTAATTCTTCCTCCTACATTTTTGTTTAGAATAGAGAACACAGACGGATCACCTGTCATATGGTTGGACGCCCCATTGTCCAGGTACCATATGCTGTGGTCCTTTTCTTCTGTGAAGTAATTTGATGGGATCACTTTTGTCTCGTTCAAGAACACCATTTCCTTCCGGTCTTGATCGCGGACAGTCATTAGCAAGGCCGGTTCCTCAGCTTCCACTTCTTGAACAAGGTTAGCCTCTTATTCCTTCTTTCTCGCTGGACACTCGGAGGCATAGTGGCCGTAGACTTCACACTTGAAGCACTTAATGTGAGACTTGTCTTTCCCTGGGCGCTCACTTCTGTTCTGTGACTTTGTATGTTCGCGGTCACCGCCTTTCCCTTTGGTGATGAACCGTGTTTTACCTTTTGTTGAGTGGGTATTCGGGTTTCTTCTCTTACCATCGGAATCCTTTTGTTTCTGCTTCCATTCTGCGTACGTGAGTAAGAGTTGATCTTCCTTTGCCGAACTTCTTTTGGCTTTTGAACCCGTTCTTTCTTTAAATGCTTTCAAGCGGCTAATTGCCTCCTGAAGAGGCATCGTGTCGATGTCGAGGACTGTTCGATTGAAGCTACCATTTGGATGAAGCACTCTGGTACGGAGTCAAGTAGCTTCCGAACAAGAGTGCTTTCTTCAAATGGTGTTCCAAGATCACTTGCCTTTGACGAGATTGTAGTCAATTTTCCCGCAAACTCATCAATTGTGTCAGTCTCTTTCATCTTTAGGGCCTCAAACTCGTTTTTAAGGGTTTGCATGCGGGCTTTCTTTACTCGTTCCACGCCCACGAATCTGGTCCTTAAAGAACTCCAGATGTCCTTCGCAGTAGTCAGGCTTGCGACCTGGAGGATTAGATCCTCCGGCATGGCTTGGTATAGGTAGGCGATGGCAGTGTTGTTCTTCTTGGGATCCACCTCCGCACCTTCTGGTGGTTCGATCACCTCCCACAGCCCGTGCACGTTAAAGATCACCTTTAGCCTTACCGCCCAAATTGAGTAATTTGTCGATGTGAGAATGGGGCATTGCAACGGGGTAGAGACATTGTCTCTTAGGGTGGTGATCTGAGTATTTGTTTGCCGGCGGGTTTACTGGGGGATTGACTGGTGGATTCGCCATTGTTCTTCTTCCTTGACGACTGTAACGGGTACCAAGGTTGGGATCGATCTCCGGTCCTTCGGGTCAGGATCTCCTTCTCTGCACGGTTCTTTCTTTTGAAGCGGCAGGGTCTCCGTTTCGCCTTCTTTCTCCACCCTGAAGCTCTGATACCAGATGTTGAATCTGGATGCCAAGATCAAGACGAAAACTAGAACAATACGTGAAGAACTTTTTATTACTGAAAGTTTCGAGTGAATGAATACAAGAGAATGAAAGACAATGATTTATATACATGAACATTCTCAACTACCTAACAAACTATTTAACAACCAAGAAAGTCAAAATTTGACTTTTATAACCAACTAACTTTGGAATTATGCCAACAAAGAATACAGTGTATCAACTCTTAAGTGCAATGGTGAGATTTAAATAATAACTCAATACAGATTTGAACTTCATAAAAAAACAAGTGACTATAAATTCGTTTTTTACTAGACAATACTAGAATTTTGAAACATTTAGATAAACAAATCGGAGACTAAACAAACTTGTAGACTAAGTTATCCTACCTAATTTTAAATTAAGAAACTAAATCAAAATCAAATCAACTAATTAATCTATCAAATTGGAGTAAATCAGGTATAAATCAGACTCAATAAACCAATTAACATTACTAACTAACTAGACCATCTAACTATCAGATAATGACAAGATCAGTCCAAAATTAGTGCATACACTAAGAATTTTGGGAGCACTGCTCTGGACCGTGCTCTCTTTATTGGATATTTTGATGTATGCTTGTGAATATAATGAGAAAAAAACAATAATGACCAAATCATATTTCAGGTTATGATAAATTGCCCACATCTTTGATAGGATTATTGCTCTTTCTGAAATGAACCCTTTAGAGTTTTAGGTCTTGTAATAGTTGGATTAAAACAAGCAAGTTTGACAGCTCCAACACCATGATTAGTTTATGATGAGTATGATAACATGTTTTTTTTCTTTTTCAAAAAAAGAAAAAAATGCATCCTATCATAGGAGACTAGCAAACCAAGATAACGATTCCCTAGCTTTTGCAACGTTATGATCGTTATCATTTTCATCTGGTTTTTATTTGATTTATTTGTCTAGATAGCGTGTAAAATTTCTTAGCTCAAGATGTTCATAGTGTTCGTCTCATGAGCGACCCTGAGAGAGGGTGGGGTGGGCGACTACCTAAAGCTCGATCTCCCTAGGGGCCCGATATTTTTTTTAATTTTTATTTAGTACATATGTGTTTATGTTTTCATAAAAAAACTTATAGGACATTCACAAATCCAATAACAATTTAATTATTTTAGCCTACAAAATCTTAGAGCATATTTATATTTTAATTAATTTAGCTCACTAACATTTATCTAATCTACACCCAAAATTTTAAAAAAATCAACCAAGAAACCTGGACAGAAGATATCAACTCATCAGCAATACAACACGGACAAGTTCTACGGAACCGTATTATAGACTTTATACATATCATTTCTTGACTCCTGGCTATTTTTCTTACTCGCTTAGGACCCACAAATTTTTAACGATTTCCAGGGATGGCCCTGGTTCGCCTACTTTATTAAGTTCGCCTACTTTATTAAGA